>JAUOBW010214546.1:0-13422 GCA_032360285.1 Lepidozona retiporosa | reverse complement strand
AAAAAACATTTTTTTTCTTGTATTTTTGTGTATATACCCCTGTTTAATGTTGTATCCCACAAAAGTACTAGGAGTAGGTACACAGGAGTCAGCTATTCTAACGAAGGGTCAATAATCTTTTTTTGAATGAAGGCAGATCGCCAAAAAGTTTAGTTGAATTAATTTAAATGCGGAATAAATACCTGAATAAGTTCAAAATAATAGGAATTCGCGAAAATAAATAACCGCGAAAAAAGCCAAAACTGCTCATTCGCGAAAATTAAAATCCCGCAAAAAAAATTAAAAGTGCTCATTCGCGAAAATAAATACCCGCGAAACACGATTTTTTTTTATTAGGGGGCGGTCATTATTTATGCCGGGTACCCGCCCGGAGGTTATCCGGTAGGGGTGTGAAAAAAATATGGAATAATTTAAGGGGTTTCAAAATAATTGATATCAAAGTAAGGGGTTTAAAATTAAAGTTTTATTTTCGCCTCAAAAGATGACTCTTTTTGAAAATAATCACCAAATTTGGCCAGTTTTTGAAAAAACGCCTTTTTTTTTGTGGTTTTGTCACCATTATGAAACTTGGTAAAAACCAAAACAAATGATGTCATCGATAGGTCTACATTGAGGTCCGTACGGCATTTGTGCTCAGTTTATATTTTTATTCCTGTACCAAATACGCTGTATATGTGTACCAAATCCGTACAGACTGATGAATGATGCGATATCTCAGCTTCACTTTTTGTTTGACCATACATAGCTGAGAAATTAGGTTCTTTTTAAGCAGTTTTACCTGACCTAAAAGGCCATTATTTTTACTTCATAAAAAAATTACAAAAAGCAAATTTATTAAAACATATTGTATATATATTTTTATCATCTTCAAAAGTTTCTTTGATAAAATGGCATACATTGGGCTATTCCATTTTTTATCCATACACCCCCCATCGACGTATATTTCCAGGGGTAATTTGTAGAGATATTTCCAGACCTTTTTTCTAATGCATGATGATTTTCCAGGGTGTGGGAGAGTAAAAAAGATAAAAAAATTCAAACTTTGGGCTGTTTTCCTGTCCATAGCTAAAATATAGTAAATCAATGTATCTGTTTTAAAATTCCGGAGGTTTCGAACTTTATAAGAAGGCATTAAATTTCCAGGGGTAGTCAGAATTTTGAAAATTTTACGTCCATGAGGGTGAACAGAGAATAAATGGAATAGCCCATTGAGACCTGTTCTGACTATACTACTGGTTGCTTAAGTGGCGAGACACACATAACCAAATTGTCACGCTTATCGACATATTGCCGATAAGGATTTAGACATACATACCTCCTAGTCCGTGATATGGCAACGTATGTCATATTTTCTTCAAGGTGGTCATTTTTTGAATCGATCCTCTTGAATAATGTCTCATTCAATTTTAACTATTACCATCCCCCCAGACAGTCCTGGGGTCAAATAGAAATTTCTGGTGAGTTCCTGGGTGCCGGGAAGTTTTTTTGCGGTGAGTGCTCCATTTCCACAGTGAATGCTGACCGACGTTGCAGGCCTTTCAATTAATAATTTGATGGTACACTTTGACCGCGTATGTAAAGGAGATTTTCTAATTCACTTACTTTAGATTAGGTACGCCTTGACGTACGCTTAGGTTTCATTGGTGTGGAAGGCCTGGCGTTGATTCAGAGGGCAGAAATTAGATATTTTCTAAACCCTCTACTCTATGTCAATTATATACATGAATTTAATTTTGGTAAATTATTTGATAAATCAAAATAAAAGTTTAATTTTGGTAAATTATTTGATAAATCAAAATAAAAGTATAATAAAGCCTTGTGTCCACTATAAGCGATAGAACTGCAACGCTTTATGGCGCCGCGATTTTTTCGCTAAACTGATTAATGGACACGAAAAGCGTTTTTCTATTTAAAGCGCGACGCATTACTTTAGGTCTATTTTTAAAGAAATAGAATATGTTTTATTTAAATATCTAACGCTTTAATTATTGCTCTATTTTGGAGACAACAAAGAACGCCGCGCACAGTGTGAGCACATTTCTATTGTACTAATCTGTTTTCAAAAACTTAGTAACTTGATATACAAAATTATTATAATAGAATTATTTTAGATTCTTCTTTTTAGATTCTCAAGTGGACACGCAAAGTGATAGAATCAGTTTATTGCGTCGCGCTTTGTTTTAGCGAAAAATGCCCTATCGTTTATAGTGGACACAAGGCTTAAGTGCTGCCCTTTATAAGGGGCTACACTAAAACGATGCAGCGTTTAGTCAAGGAAATTATCAATCTGAGTTATAACTTCCATTTTTTTGTAACTCTACTTAAGTATGTAAATATATCTTTTTTAGTTGATGCTACTGTAAGAATATATAGCATGTCGAAAAACGAGTCGAGAAAAATAATCCGTGAATCTTCAAAGCTGAATAAGTATGTTGAGCAATCATTGCAGCGATGTACTATTGAACAAAACCGTGATATACTCTGTAAATGTATTGATAGTTTTACTTGTCAAAAGCGTATTTCAAATTTAAAAGCTTTGCTGTATATTTGGGATAGTTTATTAGCAGAGATCGATGGAAAAGTCAATTCTCATATGCTATTCTCTGAAGCATTTGATATCTTTATCGCATTTTCGCAGTATCATTCTATTAAAGATGAGGCTCGTAAAGACTTTGTCCTTAAAAATCAGTTCCGAATGCTTCTTCTTAATCCTTCATATGGACTTCGAGTCTATATTGTAACAGACAACGATATTGCATGGATTTTGTTGAGCCCAAATAATTTTCATTTGGATAATTTCTTCTTGAAATATAATGAGATTGAAACAAATAAAAAAAATAAGCTAAATAAAGAATTATTGCAACAGTTATTTTTAACTATGGATTCTGAGTGGGACAAAAAGGTTCTTCGCTATGTTTTATTTACCTTGTTTACTCGTAAGGAAATTGATGATCTTGGAGTTGATAGTGATTCAATGTGCAAAGATAAAGCTAGTGTTGACGAATTACTGGGTCGTTTAGATGAAATTGAAAAAGAAGCAGAGAATGACGTTGAAGAAACTTATAGAAGAGCGAGAGCAAACTTAGTTTCTGAAATATCTCGTAAAAGAAAATTATTACTCGAGAAAAAATCAAAATGGAATGAGGTACAGATAAATGAACGTAAACAAGAAGTTGAGGATATTTTGGAGAGAATAACTGAAATCGACAAGCAACATGAAAGAAAAGGTGAAAAATCATGGAGAGATCGTGTATCCAGGAGAAAAAAAAAGATCATTGATGATCAACGCTTAACAAAACGAAAGCTTGGAGCAGGTCGAAAAAGATTAGTCGATGAAGATGATGATCACTATGTTGCGAAATGCATAGAAAATAAAGCCACTGCTCACGGTCGACGTCATGATTCAGTGCTCTATCTCAATTACAGGGTTAAGAAAAAGGATCTGCTAAAGCTGGTAAACTATAATCATACCCAAAGAAATTTAAAACCAATAAGGTCTGCCACCACGATTTACAACAGAAGTCGCGCAAAGCGTTTGAACTCTAGGCAAGCGAAAAACCACATTGGTTTGTCCCTATTCTGTTGCAAAAAGTCGCCAAAATCCGAAAGTAATGATAATTTACTCACGCATCATTGTCGTTCATTAAAAAAAAATGTTATCAGAAGTCTTCATAATATCCTTGGATCTGATTTTGTTTTATACAGAAGTTATGATGATAAGGCATATATTTGTCCCGAAACATCAACTGGCATGCAGAGTTCACGCAGTCAAAAGGTTTTCACCACAACGGACGTATCTACTGAAAAACAATTTCTCAAATATGACTTTCCGCACAAAATGGTTAATGTTACCCCAGGTGCATTTTTGTACATGGACAAGGATATCAAGCAGATAGATGGTAAAGAAAAAATCATCACAAGCAAACAGGATGCAGTCTGCAGAATTAAACCAAAGTTCTTTGTTGGAAGTGGAAGTTCTGTATGGGCGAGTCATTTGATCGAAAATCGTCATTCAGAACCTATTTTACATGAGATTGGCGGTGCTAAAAGTAACCTTTCAACGCAATTTAAATCAACATCTTTAAAGTTGTTAGATACAATTAAAAGTTTTACACTTCAGACAATTCAGGAAGATGCGATCATGGTTTCTGATAATATTGACTACGCAAAGTATGAGTTAAAAAAGTTGGTTTTTCTGAAGTCTAATATATCTGATTGCTTACCCGATATAAGTAGCTTTCCTGATGACATCAACACTGAAGCCTTAATTAGTACACTTGATGTGTTGATTAGAATGTGCACTGACATTGAAATATCAATTGAAAATAATATCTCAGGTGTCGATTACTGGACAGAAATTATAGATTTGAAAATGGTGTGCGATCAAATTATAACTTTACTACAATCTTTTACTCTTCCTGAATTGAAACGTTGCATCGTAGATTTGACAGATGCTGGCCCGGGTGTTGGGATTACAAATCATGATGTTTCATATCGTATCTGTAATGAAGTGCTAATCTGCAATTTAGATTATTACATCCGAATTCACATGGCACCTGGTGATAGTTCTAGCAACGAAGTTGAGCGCATTCAGAGTAGTATTGGTGATGCAATTTGCGATGGGACCTATCTAAACTGGGAATATCGTAAAAAGTTTGAAGGGATGACCGAAACAGATATTGAAGAATTGAGTCCTGCTGCTCATGGAAAACTTGAATACGAGCGAATGCACCTAAACGCATTGGACGTCTGCAATGAAGTGAGCTCAAGAATAGATGGTGCGCCAACAGTTGATGGTTATCTTAAATCATATGTCTCTAAAAATACGGAAGATTTGTTTTATTGGGACACTCCATACCTTCAGAAATACATTTCATTAACTGGATCCCGTGAATGTCCTGGTTACCACTTCTACAGTGGCCTGAAAGAATTTGCGACTTCTCATTTGCGTAAAGGAGAAAAATATCTTGAGTTTATCAAGTATGGTTGCCAGGAAGGAGACAATAATTCTTGTGAATATTGCTATTCAAATCCATGGCAACATATTGCATTGAGTAGAATACCAGAACCATACCCAAATGCTGAAACTGGTAGCTATTTACATATTTTAGATACACCTTCAAACAATCGAGAAATAGATGACTTCAACCCAAGGGTTCAATTAAAATTAGCAGTCGGAAATGATGATATTTCAGTAAACACACCAGATAAAATAGAAGAGTTTTCATCAAAATATATTGTCGATAAAAATTTGGTCATGCAGTACGTTAAGCAGCTACGAGATTCAAAACTTTTGTCGGAATCAAAAAAATTGGAACGAAGCACAAAAAAACAACAAGAAGTGAACAAACAATACAAGGACTATGATTGGAAAGATATTATTGAGGGAAATAATTTAAAAAGTATGGTAGTACAAAGTATCGACAAGTATATACTACATCATTCACTAGATCACCTTAAAAATAAAAACAAGACTACAAAGATAGAAGGTATTCGTCTCCACTACTTGAGAAATCTTTATCAAGTTCCTGAACCAGTCATTCTAGATGAGTTAGCTTCCGAAAACAATGAGGAAAGTGACAGTTCAGATGATGAAATCATATCGACAATTCGCACTGACGAAGTGCCCGATGAAGATTCTGATGATAGCGACGATATATGTTTCGAGGACCCCTCCTTATTTCGAGTTAATCGGTATGGTCGTGTTGTTGGCTCTATTCACTGAGTTTAACGTATAGTTTTTATTTTAATATTTTTTATGACAAACGATATCTGCAATTTTCTGAAATTCTTTTCTCCATGGTATATTTCTATAAAGTGTTCTAAACAATGTCAAAAGCATCTGGTTGGCATGATTTCATTCCCTTAAATAACTGTTTTAGTCGATCAAAATTATACTGTAAAATTCCATAGATAAGCCTCCGTGCCCATGGGCTTATAATGGAATTTTACGGTATTTTAGGTGTGCACCAGTGTTGCGGGACGAACTTATGCGCAATTTGGCCAACTACGCAAAAGTCTGTGTGAAATTATTTCCAGCTTGTTCACGGAAGTTTATTTAAGACAAATTCATGGTTGATCTATCTGTAAAAGTTATAATAAATTTTAGTGCACTTTTATGTATGCCAAACATTTTTTCGGTGGTGGAAATTTGTTCGCACTAAACTTTGTACTGTTCATAAAATATTCAAAGGGAAATTGATTAACTACTTTAAAACCAGAAAAGGTTTTACGAGTGAGCACCCCTTTCGTGAAAGGTTATGTTGTGAAATCTTTTCAAAAAGGCCATTCGCGAAAGTTTATCTCACAAAATTTTACTAAAACCAAAATGTCCTACTTTAATTCAACTTATTAACCCAAAAAGTCAAATTATTTCTTTTGCTGTAGTAAATATTGTATTTTAAAGCTTAATAAGTGTTTCGCGAAAGTTTATCTTGCAAAATCTTTCTAAAATAGTCATTCGCAAAGTTTTATCTCGCGAAATTGCAAACGTTCATACAAAACCTCATGAAAGTTTATCTCACCATTCTTTCTCTCGTGAAAGTTTCTCTGGTTAAATTAGGGGAGAACTCTGATCCTTTACATATATTACTAGATTTACAAAAAGGAAAATATTAAAATTATAATGTCCAAAAATAACTTAAATTTTAATTTCCTTCTGTTCTGCAAATTATGTAATTCCTTAAAATAATTATTTACTCTGTGTTTAGAACTATTTATAGTTATGGCTTGTTCCATGTTAGATTTTTTGGTTGAAAATGGTGTGACGGATGAAGATGGTATTGAGAATGTATATTTTTCTGCGTTAAAGAAAGAGGGGTATGAGGATTATTCATACTTTGTTAACAGCATGAGTGAAGAGGATGTGAGAGAAATGTGTAACGATTGCCTCATTGAAAAAAAAAAACACATTAGAAAAATTATAAATGGCTGGAAATTACTAAAGTACAAACAAAATGACAAAGATCTTAATAATAATGCCACTAATATTATACCTCAAAATTCTGTTTACCCCCAAGATGTTGAACTGCTACTTATTAAAAATCCAATTAATGAAAAACAAATTTTTAGCAACAGTATTGTAAAAAAGTTATACGAAGATTCTTTTGGTTTGATAACAAAAACCACTTTTATTAAATATGCCTGTGATCAACGTGAAGAACGTTATCAACTTTTTACAAAAAAAAACTCTATATTGTCATTCAAAAATCAATTGTTGAATTCTCTTGATGGATCGTGGCAGAATGTCAGAAAGTTTACAGAGGCAAGTTATGTGCCAAATCATAAAAACCTAATTCCAGCTAGAAACACAATTGCGCATCTACAAAAGTTTATTTTAACGTGTGAAAATTTTATCCTCGCAATCAACAAAAAAAAGCAAGTTATATATTCTAAAACCGAAATTCTGCCTCACAAGGTAAATGAGTTGGAGTTTCTCACCTCACTGATAACCGAAGTAAAATCGGTTGAGGATTTCCTGACACAAAAAAAAAATCAAATTGATATAGCAATAAAACAGATAAGTCCTGCTATAGAGAGTCTGGCAGATGTCCGTGAGCAAAAAAGAAAAAGAAAAAGAGAAAAGGAAAACCAGAAACGTAAGTTGACTGATAAAATCAAAAACAATCAAAAAAGCGCAATAAATTGTTTAAATAAATTGGGTTATAGTAATAGTGACATTGAAGCTAAAATTGGAAAAGGAAATTTTAATTTTTCTATACTAAAATCAGAGTTGAAAATTGAAAATTTATCTAGTTTGAAGCAAAGAATGAATCTGGAAGGGTTGCGTCTTCTTTACGATAAGAATGTTTTTGGAGAAGATTTCCCTGAAATCGGTGATGCCATTAAGACCATGGAGAGATGTCGTGAACAGCTAGCGCTTAAGTCAGCTGATTCTGCTGCACAACCTGGGCCTTCCAAAAAATCCTACCAAAGGTTGATACCTGGTGCATTGTCTCCACTCAAGGTTAAACAAGCAAAGAATTCATCAAAGGAAAATTCCTCCAAGCAAACCACAATTAGTGATGCCTTTTTTAGAATAAAAGCAGTCACTGATGAAACTCCAATAGATAACATATTATTAATTCCTATAGATGATCCGGTTGTGGTTCCAAAAGCTGTTGTTGATGATGAGGTTGATTTTGAAAAGGGATTATCATAAATTATTAAGGACATTTTTATTGTTTTATTTTAAACATTTTAAAACTCTTCAAAAGATTATTTTTATATATATGTGGGCGTCTACAGGAAAACGTGTGCTAGTGAAAAACACGTGTTAGGTAAAAATAAAATAACACACCGATAAACACGCTAATTGGAGATAATTTGACATGAAAACATGCAAGATTAAACATGTTATTTTAATTAACACGTACATTACTAGGCGTGTTTAACCAGATGAAATATGTGTTAACGAAAAAACATGAACTGTTTAATTAGAACACTTTTCGTATATTTTTTTGGAAATTTGATTTCTCGAAAACAAATTTATGCGAATATATTACAATACTCAAAACTATTTCGCGTAAATTTATTTTAGCTAAAACATAAAGTGGTTTAAAATTTATTATTTTGCGATTATGAATTCACCAAAAGTCATTTTTAAGTATTGTACATAGAGAACTTTACATAAGTTCTATGCTGTAGCTTTGATTCTCAACAATTTTTAAAGGTTATTTTTCAGTTATGAGCTAGACAGGGACTTTTTAATTTCTGTTCCGATACTCACTTCTAGACATAATGTCTCTGTAAATATCTCGTTCGTTGTTTGCGGCATGACGATGGCAAACAAATGGTTTAATTTGAATTAAGGTATTGCGAATAGCGAATCGTTATTAGAATTTATTATTTTGCGATTACGAATTCATCAAAAGTCATTTTTAAGTATTGTACATAGAGAACTTTACATAAGTTCTATGCTTTAGCTTTGATTCTTAACAATTTTTAAAGCTTATTTTTCAGTTATGAGCTAGATAGGAACTTTTTAATTTCTGTTCCGATACTCACTCCTAGCCATAACATCTCTGTAAATATCTCGTTAGTTGTTTGCGGCATGACGATGCCAAACAAATGGTTTAATTTGAATTAAGGTATTGCGAATAGCGAATCGCTATTAGAATTTATTATTTTGCGATTATGAATTCACCAAAAGTCATTTTTAAGTATTTGTACATAGAAAACTTTACATAAGTTCTATGCTGCAGCTTTGATTCTCAACAATTTTTAAAGGTTATTTTTCACTTATGAGCTAGATAGGAACTTTTTTATTTCTTTTCCGATACTCACTTCTAGCCATAAACAACTCTATAAATTTCTCGTTGTTTAAGTACAAGCCTGACTATTGTTAAAGAAATTGTTAACAATATTGAACTTATTCTGTGTACTCAAGTTTATATTAAGTTTACATACCTTTGCATGCATATTTATACTCTTTATTTTTGTTATATTTTTTAAAATAAAAACGAAAATAAAATAGAAAATTTTATTAAGCGTACACTTTTGTGTGTACTCAAGTTTATATTACAGTTTTTATTTATATACAGTTATTTATAATATATTTTTAAAAAAAAACGAAAATAACTTAGAAAATTTTATTATTTCAAGTGGACACTCTGTCAAAACAATTATATATGGGTATGCTTGTTTTCTGCATATTAGGACATTGAATTGGATTATGCCACATTTGAACATTTGAAACTTTTTAATTTCTGATGATCTAAAAATTTAAACTGATATCATAATTTGCATAATAATTGGTATATTTGGATGAATAGAGTGAAAAGTTATTTAAATCATTGGTAACAGATGAAAAATAATTACGGTACTGTTATTATAGTAACAAATTTAGTTTTAACATTTTAACTATTTTTAATACATTTTTAAACATATTCTTGTACAATTTATTACTTGAATAAAGCTACTTCTTACGTTTGTATTTAACTTTACATAAATTTAATGTAAGATAACATTTTTGTCCAATAGGTGTCCTCCTTGCTTACACCCACCTTTTGCCAATCATGTATAGATAAGTTTATATTTGCATGCTAGACGGTATAATTTTTAGATAAAAACTGCTAAATTATTTTTAATAACTTTACATTTTTGTTTTCATTAACTATTAACTTTGTCTGACAATTTTTTCCCCTAGAAACAAAGTAGTTCATGAATCTAGCTAGCTTTTCTAGAAAACAAGTTGGTGCTTCCACTTTTGTTTGATTAAGGTCGACTTAATTCCCCTTTTTTAATTCAGGCAGCTGGTCTTTAAGAAATTAAGGTACACAGTACAACTCATTCTTCTATATTTGAGACAAGGCTCGTTCGTGTGAGTTCTTTAGTTTTATACAAACAATAGTCAATATTTCATGAATATTAACAAATTAATATTTTTCTCTGTTTAACTGATATTATTTATGGACAAGTTAACAAAAGTAGTAAAATTAAGAGATGTATCTAACAATTTTAAGGGACGTGTGCAGCCTTGCAATTATTGCTATTATCAACCATCCTGGGAAACAATAAGTGTTATGATATATTCTTAAGACCTTTCCAAATTTTTAGATTGGCTGGTGGTGTTAAACCTTCTTGGCTGTAAGAAGTAAAATTAATCCATAAATACAATGTTTTATTTGAATGTGTGTTTATACTAAATTTATATGATCCTGTAGCTGTTCTAAAATGTCTCTGCATGTGTTATCAATATCTCTTTTTTCTTAATTTTGCTTTTAGGTTAAAAATATTTATTTGAAAGTCGCCAATGATCTGCAATCAGAATACCTTCAGAGATGCTTTCCTATCCAAGTTCAAATAAAGTACCAGTTCAGCTCGGATTTAGCAAGTAGTAAGTTTTATTATTATTATATTTTGCCCAAAGCGCCCAATGCCGCCTAGGTATGGAATAATAATAAATGTCGAGTTACAGTTACCTTGGCAATCTAATCATCAAAGTTGTTACTGTAATATGACTTGTTGCTATTTAATATATATATATAATCTACCACCGCATTGTCATTTTCAAGACATTAGTTGGTCCCTGATCTGACGGGCGTTAAGGATAGGTGTGTGGCTGTCCCCCAAACCCCTGTCCACCAAACAAACCCCGTCCAGGCCCACTTACTGACTCCCCTTTCTTTTAAAATAGGTTTCCTCCTGCCTGTTGATATGGAAGGAGGGGGATAAAGGGCCCCGTTTGTATTCATGATGATTATTCAAGCGGATTTCTTTTTCTTTACGTGGGGGATATCAAAGCGGATTTACCCCCAAGCGTAGGATATCCAAGAGCGGATTGGCCAACAATATATTTTGTGTCTGCCAAGATGATTCAACGACTGAAAAAAAATAAAAATATTTATCAATGTTTATTTTATGCTAACATATATGTACCTGTGAGATCTTAATTACCATATGCAACATGCCAGAGCCTTTGTAACATTAGTTGTAAGGTAAACGGTGAATTTGTGTTGGAACATGTTCACCGCTAAGGGACGCTTCTCGACATATAACAGCACCCCTTCAGTTATGATTATGTTCTAAGCCGTCTGATCTCTTAGTTAGGTAATGTGACGCAACACGACCTAAAGGTTGCTTTTTGGTATGTTATGTACCAGGGCTAATATCTATAATCTGTTATAAAGTATGATAATTTGTTTTTAAATACTTTATACCTATTTTTAGAATTTCTACAAATGGAACATTCGAAATTGACGAAAACAAAACTGTAAAAAGAATGTGATGTTGATACAACCATAAATTAACAGGTAGATTATGTTATTTTCATTATTATTATATATATATGTATTTTCTTACTGATTGTTTTATATTTACTTTTTCATCGGTTCCAACACGGATTATCTGCACAATGATTTGAAGTTAAATTTTGATTTTTGATACTGTTTAGTTATTACCATCTAATGTCGTATAATTTTGAAGATAGAGGGTTGGAAAGGACCGTTTAAATTAATTTAACCAACACATGTGTATATTATATATAGTTATAATAAGTTTCAACATTAATTTAACCCGTTAAATTGAAAAAAATCAAAATTTTACGGTATTTTTTAAAAAAAAATTTGTTGGTAATTTTAAGGGGTCTGAAAAAAATCTGAATAAAAATAAGGGGTATGAAATTTGGTGCCGAATTTTTAAGGGGTATGAAATTTTTTTTGATAACGTCCAAAAAACCTCCGGGCGGGTACCCGGCATAAATAATGACCGCCCCCTTAGCGAAAATAAATACTCGCGAAAATTAGTACCCTAAGGTACCAAAAACTATGATAAATAGTTTAAAAACTAATATAAACCGACACAATTATTTTAATTAAAATGTTTTTATAAGAACCATGAATTTTCAGTTGAGTCTCACTATTTTTGTTTTTTTGAAAAATTGGTAAGAAAAATTTAATTTGATGATCATAAGCAAAAAATTATAAAAAATCCAGATCAGCTAACTTTATTATAAAAATATCTTATATATGCAGTGAAACCTCTATACTATATCAGGGTGGCCACTAATTTTTAGGTTTCGATTCCAGGACATTTTCCAATTTTTCCAGGACAAAAGTGTGACAGCATCGAATATTTAAATAATTATATTTTGTTATAACGACCCTCCAACGCGTTATCCGTCCACCACATCCATTTCGCAATTCAAATTAGGAGATCTATTCAGCTTATCAAATAGGTGCTTTAGATAGAGCCAGCACCGAGACCCGTCTGGAAATATTGTCAAATTGACAATTTGTCGGTTACCACGTTAAATACAAAACTTTAACTTAATATAAGCTATTGGTCCATCCTATTTTGAGTTGTTTTATATATATATGCTCCCCTACATACTCCCCTGATTTCAATAATATAGACTTCACTATATGAATTATTTTACGTTTTGCTTTAATTTGAGATTCAGTTTTAGGGTTTACATGCTATGATGACGTCATTGGCGAATCAAAATACCGTCACCGATGAACTAAATTTAGAAATAATTATTATGGGAAATCTCAATTTTAATAAGAAGACAATGTTATATAACAACAAAATTATAGTTTTAAAATAAAATAAGTGTCATTTTTATTGAATAAAAGAACTGAAAAATCCAGATCCGCTACCAATGGCATCACAGGGTGGCCACTAATTTTTAAGGTTGACACCAATGACATCATAGATTCGAGATTGAGAAAACTAGAAACTGCAATAACTCGAAAACTAAAATAGATTTTTCAGCCAAATTTGATTCTATTATTTTTTATGCTTCATGTTCAACATAAAAAACTAAATTTTATTTTTGGTGGAACCAAGTAGAAGCATCTCAAAAAATATTTCCCTTAAAAATTATTTCTCCTAAAATGGAAATCTATGCTAATTATACATATCAAAAGCGATTTGAGGAAAAACAGAATTGTTATGAGAAAACGGGTGGCCACCCTGTCT
>JAUOBW010214545.1:2807-22670 GCA_032360285.1 Lepidozona retiporosa | reverse complement strand
TAGTTTTAAATACATATAGCGAGGAAATATGTGACGTAGTTATTTGATAAATTTGTGTTGTATTTGTGTTGACTAGACTTTTTATTGGTGCTATTAGTTTTAAATAACTACCTAAGCGTTTTAAATTGTGATGACGATACTTTAAATTAAACTTGTAGTTTTAAATACATATAGCGAGGAAATATGTGACGTAGTTATTTGATAAATTTGTGTTGTATTTGTGTTGACTAGAGTTTTTATTCGTGATATTAGTTTTAAATACTATCTAAGCGTTTTGATTTATGATGACCAGACCTTAAATTTAATATCAATAATTTATTTTAAAAGTATGCCTAGTTGTATTTTTCTTATCTATTATTGAAATATAAGTATCATAGAGACAAACTTACACATGTTTGACATTTTGACAAATCAAAAATAACGATTTGAGTTGAAAATCGAATTATAATATGTAACAAATAAAAACAGTTTCAATAAATGTAATATTTTCTTAATTGTATATAACTATATAACTAATATTAATAATACATAAAAATAATGTTCATATAAAAAAAGTAGTTGTACATTTAGTAAGATTAAATCTTAGAGGGATTATACATTTAAGGATGATTTTAAGGGATATAGCTTTAATTAAATTTGGCAATTTATATTTAGTCAATTGACAGGAGGAGACCCCATATTTAGTAAAATTAACTCCACTGCTTGTATCTTAAATATCTAATCTATAAAGTTTTTATAAAACTAGTTAGCAAAAATCTATTATCCGTGAATGAGCTTTTGACTTAGTTTTGGCTATCGCAATATCCACTTAATTTGCAATATGTTCGGGCAATAAGTCCAATTAGTGCAAAGTGATTTATTAACATGAGAAATAATCGGATTTAGAGGTCATTTAAGGTAAATATTAAGAAATACATTTAAATTATGTTTACCTAATGTAGAAGAATGACGTTTTTGAAAAACCATGAGTAATTGGTTAGAATTTTAGAGTTGCTATAACACTTTTAGATAGTAAACCTGAGCCGACAGGATTAAGTTTGCTGTTGGTAAGGGGTCGAAGCGGAATAATGTTGGAAATATTCTATTTAGTATTTATTTCTTCACCATTAAAAATATCAATTCTAAATTATATATAAAGTAATTCTGTAAATATTAGAATTTAGATACTGGTTGAAAGTCTTTTGGCCGGGGTTTTATCAAGAAGGAAATGTCTTTTGAATACTTAGCACGTGATACTGCAACATAACCAGCCCCATCGTTGTGGTGTTTACCATCAAACCATATGCATAGCTTATCTACTGTTTTTCCTTGTGATTTATATATCGTAATAGCATATTCAGGCACAACTGGGTAATATATCGTATTTACTTTCTTAGAATTGTTATATGATGTATCATTCGAGTTGATTGGCCATACCACTACGATCTTTTTTTGCAAAGTTCTTAAAATTAATGTGTTGCCTAAAATAAAAATAAATTATATATTTTTAAGAATATTTAATTTATATGAGAATATCTACAAATTCTATTAAATAGAATTAAAATCAAATGAACCACTTAGTGCATTCTATTTCTAATGATTTTCATATTCGTGGTTTATAAGTAATTGTTACGGAAATGTAATAAAGCAATATTTAAAATATGTTAATATGAATTTATGATTAAGATAAGTATTAATGGAATATCACTAATTGAATTTTATTTATTTTAATTAATAATACAATTGATTTTTTACCTTCTGTATTGATGAGTATACCAGTTTGTCCATTGATGTAGCCCATTTCTTTACAACGATTTTCTGTTATATATAGTCTCATTCCTAATATAAGAATAAATATATACAAATATACAAATATATAATTTCAATAACATAAAACAATGTTTAATGTAATTTTATGCATTAAAGACCAAGTTTACCAAATAATCCTTTGACTAATACAGTGAACTGTAAATAGAAACTATTCTCCATCCCAATGAAGATCAATCAACCAATGACAGGATTTTATTGAAATTATTTTTAAAAATACTGTAATGGTAAAAATATACTATTGAAATAATAATTTTCAAAGATTTGTCATGAACGATTTCTGAACTACTCCGAAAGATAAAAACAAATTAAGAGATATTTTTGTATATTTTTTAGTTTTAAATATATTTTTTTATTTTTTTAAGATAACCATTAACTTGCCATGCAATTAAACTTAATTAACATCTGATATATGAGGTTTATGAAGAAATATACAATTTAATGTAAGTAGTATAATTCTATATTGAATTATCTCAAATATAACATGCCAAATGTTTTCGCATATTTTTCTCATAAAAATATATTATATTTTATTTTCTAATTAGCAAATAGGACAAATATCATTACTAAAAATGCTTACTCTTGAATCATATATAAATAAGAACATAGTGTGAAATATTTATTTATATTCTTATAATTGTGATCTTACAATTAAATCCATGTTAATAATAATAATAATAATAATAATAATAATAATAATAATAATAAATTTCTCTAATGAAAAAATAAATATTTACCTTTATATAGATTTATTATACCAATACTGCTACATTCAACTGTAATTAGTGCTTTATCAAATTCAAATATATGATTACATATTGTTGAGTTGATGAAATTTACACCTAAAAGATATATGTATATCTCCTTAGTATAAACAATGATATCATCGAAAGAAATAATGATTAACTTTACCGATAACCAATTTCACAAACAAATATACAGAGAAAATAGATTTTGTTTTTACTAAAACGAGAGTAATGAATAAAAAGGTAAAATTTCTTTCATAAATTTATTTACTAATCGATTTTGCAAAGTTCGATAAAAAAATAGATTAAAAATATTCTTTAAGAAACAACAATAAAAAGGAATTATATTTTGATTCTAATTTGATAATTCTAACATTAAAAAATGTAAATATTAAAAGCAGCATCTAGCAGATTTAGTTTTTTATTTCCAAATATATTTGTAAAGACAGTCTTAAACTGAGATAGTTATAGATATCTATTATCAATT
Source organism: Lepidozona retiporosa (assembly GCA_032360285.1). Lineage (NCBI taxonomy): Eukaryota > Metazoa > Mollusca > Polyplacophora > Chitonida > Ischnochitonidae > Lepidozona > Lepidozona retiporosa. The sequence goes on along the minus strand of JAUOBW010214545.1, from coordinate 19,631 downwards.
TATTAAATGTTGACCAAATTTAAATAAACATTTAAATAAATACCGTATTTTGTATTTGCAAGGAATAACGTTCTTGGGTTTTTTTGATATATGTTTATGATATCTTCGATAGTTGGACGTCCATATTTTTTGGAAAACTGATTTCCCACAAAGTCTGTTAATTGGGAAGAAGTAGGCATATGGTAGCTAAAACCAAAGTATTACAATATTTAAATCCTTGTTTTAATTTAATATGTAACTGCACGAAAAGTTATAAGTTTTTATTCAATAATACCTACCTATAGTATACAATTATATGCTTATGTATGAATATAAAAATAGTCACGAAATCCTTTTAAGATAAAATAATACCTTCCAAAAGAAGAATAACTAAAGTATTTAATTACAATACTACTTAAAACTATAAAACTATAAAATATGTAATATTAAATGGTGTATATCTATTTGACATATTTAAATTAAACAAATAGACGAAAAGTTATATTAAATCCTGTTGTATCACTTTGTATCACAAATCGCTAATGAAAGTCTAATTTTTGAACATAATTGTTAATTTTCTGCTAATTATTTTTTTTTCAAAAATAAACAGATTTTTTAAGAATATGCAATACATTTAGAACTAAATCCAAATGACTTTAGGATATATTAAAGGCGTATGTTTTCCTTATTAGCAATCTCTTACCTGTGGACTTAAAATTGAAAAATTAATTGGGTGTTGAAGAAATCCATATTGAAATAATGAGTTATTTTCATCAAAATAATAAATCAAATATAATTACCGCACGATCTTGCAGAATTCTGACAACTTTTCACATTTTAGTCTATGTTGTGATTTAAACTGAAATCTAGTTACTCGTTGTAATATGCTGTGTAGGTTCATTGCTGGTATTTTACATCCAATTGGTAAAGTCTGATATTCATCACCAGTTAGTATAAACAATGGTTTCTGGATAAATGCATTTACGGTGTTTAAAACGTGATTTAGGTACTCTTCATTTAATTGAGAAACTTCATCAATAATGATTAGATCGTATAATGTTAATAGTGGATTGGTATCATCTGGTGTTGGCTAAATAGTTGAAGAAAATATATTTTTGTTAATTTAAAATTAATAACATGATAATTTATAATAATTACAAATTTTATATATAAATATATATTTTGTATTTAGAGCTTTTCACAATACTCATTCTAGCATTAAGATACAAAAAGTCCTATTGCAAAGGTGTTAAATTGTTATGAAACTATATATTAAGATCTAAAATTTTGAAATACGCCCACTTCTCCCACAGAAGTAGGATCTGTGGATAAACATCACTGAATTATTTTATTTGTTTACAGTTTATAGTTTATAGTTTATAGTTTATATAATCTTCAAATAGGACATATTTCAGCTGTATCAGGTATAAATATTGCATATATAAAATTTCAATTTATATACTAGCTTTGATGTATGCTTTGATATTTGATGTTTTAAATAGGAAATATTCTAGATGAGTTTTATTTAATATCTTCATTTGTCTAGAATAAATACGGTATTAATTCATCAAATATCTGACCTTTTCTGCCTTAATATGTAATAATACCTTTATATCGATATACATACTTACAGACCTAATAATTAAAGATTTTGGAATACAAATGACCGAATAATTTTAAGAGTTATTGGTAATTATATAAAAACTATGGAGTTATATAAGATAAGGTGCCTGTGGAGGTTAGGGTAAGTTTGGAAACTATAATATTAACTTACTGATCTATCAATAGGTATTGCAAATGCAGAATGCACAGTGTCGGCTTTTATTGTCTTTCCAAACACATTTGTATATGCAGATGCCAAAATCCCTGCATTAAATGAAGGCAATTAAAATTTTAAGTAAATAAGGATGTTAAATATAGTATTCAAAGAAATACTATATTTGCAATGGATAATTATCAAATGCACTGATACAAAATTTAAACTCCAATACAATTCATAAATAATTTGGTTATGTTTAATTATATGAATTAATTAACTGGGAAAATATGAGTATTCATAAATTTCAATATTATTGATGAAATGATATGCATACATACAATATTCGTTGATAAATGAATACAAATACATAACATTAAAATTAAATAAGAAGTTGTTTAAAATGAAAAGGTAAAATTTAGAATCTCTAGGACATGTATAGATAATTAAATGATAGGTAAATTTAATTACTTGATATACATTATAACAGTGGTGTAACTAAATCAATTGTAACAACAAATATTTACTTATCATAATTTATGACTACAAATATGTAATCTTTCAAAATATTACAAAACTTATTAAACTCATTAGCTTGTCAGAATAATATGAAATTATAAGCTATCTATAAATAATCCTATAATTTCGTTAATTCAATAGAATAATAAGCTAATTTATAGAATTTTCTTACCACATGGAGCTGTTACAAGGACTTTGGCGTTAAGTATCAACAGATCGTGAATCAATGCTTTGAGAAAATGTGATTTTCCAGTTCCTGGTTGTCCAGTTATCATAATAGGTTTAATTTCAGTTTGTGTAGTTTGTGCATCTTCAAATCGTTTGTTAAACATTTCTTTACATAGTGTCATCACTTTGGTTTGCTCTTCACTGAGGTGATAAACATGATCATCAAATTCAAAATGGATTTCTTCATTTTTAAGAGTTAACACCCTCTTTTCCCAGAGATGAACTTAAAAAAACAGATAACATTTAAATATTGCAACCAACATATTTCGTATAATAAAATTTAGTAGAAGAATATGTTATATTACATATGCCATTCCACTATTATTATTTTATTACGTCTATTTCTCAACATAATTAATAAACACACAAACTAATAAAATGAATATAATATATATAACGTAAAAAACAGCAAATCCTGGGGTTAATTTAAAGGTTTTCGCTCATCTAGTAAGAGGGTTTATGTATAAAAAGGCATATCAACCGATTCTAATTTCTTCAAGTATGCATTTAAATCATGCATTGGTTTTGGAGTTATGAGTAGAAATAACGTACCAAAGAAGATGGACGATTGAGCAGTATATGAATTAAAAATAATTTAAATTTGAAAGTAATTTAATAAACCTGTGTCATGGTAACTTTGAACAAATGCACAGAAGTTTTCCAGGTAATAATTCTTATGTGGCTCCTTTGCAAAATATTCTAATATGGAACTTTTCGAATTCCAAAACTCTTCATTATACTTTTTCGCGATGTAAAAGAATTTCAAATCGTCTGGAATGTTTGGTGAGATGGCTTTTAGCAATTCATCTTTACTAGAATATGTATTGTGTAATATGGTAAATTTCCAAAAGAAATGTGGAGATATCATTTTACCGAGATAATAGGCGACAAGAACAGGATTGTTTACTTTATACGGACTTGCATGTTTATCAATTTTATGCGTTCTTAGAAATTGTAACAACGTCTGGCTTTTGAAAGAAGATCCTCTTCCCAAATAGAGTTTAATAATTTTGTGATCATCAAATTTCTCGAATGACGGAAGTTTCACTTTGTTCGTAAACGTATTGCTTTTCTCTAAGGTGTAAAATAGATCAATTGATTAGTTAATTAAAATTAAACCTATATAAGAATATATTTTCATATGAATTGTTAAAAATTATTGCATCGACTAATAACTAAATTAATTTCATTAGCAACATTATTTTGCATTTGTATTTGGACTATTTTTTTATGAATATTATTAAATAGCTCAATCATTTTCCAATTTTAAAGCATTTTATACTATATATGTATATATGTTATATATATTTAGTAATTGTTGATGGTCCTTATCATGCCTTACCGAGATTGTTTTGATGATTTTTTTGAAATTATAGATAATTTGTCAAACTTACCAACTAAGCCTGAATCACTTTGATCAGCTATTTATATTTGAATGCTATTTGCAGGAAATCAGACCATGAATACAATCTTGGCAGTTAAAAAAAAAAAATTTATACTTACGAAGTGAAATTTCACTCAATAATAAAGTCATTTCCGGAATTCCTACTGACATGTTATACAAATAGCGCATAGCTCCTTGGTATCCTGAGATTTCTGTGTTTGTGAAGCTATCAATCGATATACTATCATTCATTTTTGTTGCATAATCTGTTACATATTTCAGAACTGCTGATTTTCCGCCAGGTTGTAAATCCATGGAACAATTTAATGTTAATAAAATTGAGGAAATATAACCTCGAAGATTTTTATCAACTGCCTCTTTTGGGTATTGTAAATATATATTGTTACCGTCAGTATATGATGGGTTCTAAATAATAAATGTTTAAAGTCAGTTTGAAATTAAAATGTTCATCATTGTAATTGATGTAAATTAAGCTAATTCGAATTTTAACTCAAGTACTTATATATTCAAAATCAACAGGCAATTCGATTATTATATAAGTTGAAAGTTGTTTTTTATCCAGCATATAAAATATTGAAGCAAAGCGTCTTAAGATATTAATATGTAAAAAATCGCTTAACTTAAAAATTGTTTTGTTTTAGTTAATTTCAATTTATTACTAATATATAAAATATTGGACATAAAATAATATAATGGACATAATATATAATATATAATTAAATACTTAAACACATTTATTAAGAAATATATAGAAATTATAATAATGAATAAAATTAAAATTCCTATTGAAGTGGCAAATGACCCGTTATCGAATCGATATTATGGACGATTGCAAAATAAAATATTGGGAATAATGTATTTTAATAAAATGTTTACACACTACTTATTATGAAATACTGTGAAATCTTTAATAATTAATGAAACGATATTTACCTCTTGAGGTGACAAATGTACCTTTTCCTTTGTTTTATTGCATTGACGTGATAATACCTAAAATACGAATATAATATGAATTTAAATATAATATTAATTCTAATCACAAATGGGTATAAGGTACACAACAATTATAAAATGTCATTAGTTCTAAAATAAACATTATTTTATCTTTCTAATAAAGAAAGTTATTAAGCTATTCTCTAATTATTTTAAGAATATAGCGAAAATAGCATATATAGAAACATCAAAGAATTGGATCAATAATTGAAACATAATGACCTTGATAAATAAAATGCTTTTCAATTATAAATATGTTTAAATATGTATATTTCTAATATGACTTATAATCCAAACAAATTCTACCTTTACATATAAATCCTCGTCACATGTTGGTATATCAGCTCGAAATTCATTAAAATCAACATGTTGTGCTCCATTTTCCACAAGCCAAACGAGGGAGTGTAAATGGAGTGTTCCTCTTTTTTGGAATTCAAATCTAAAATTAATTTATAAAGAGTGAACAAAATTTACAAAGTTGGCATATTTATAGTTAAATATGATGTTTCACAAGGTTTCATGCAGTAAGCTATATGTTTAAAAGCAATCAAACATTTAAAAGCGATATTTAAAATTAAGTAAATATAGTTAAAAATGTGTTTATAATATATTAAACATAGTGAACTACATGTTTGTAATGTTTACACGTATTTGCATATAGTAAATATCGTGTTTTGTCGAGTTTTATGTATGTTTTAATGAATGTAAATAACATATTTACAATGAATCTCATAAATGAAAAAACTTCTATAATTTAATTGCAATTATACCTATAGAAATAAATTTCTGTGATTCTCTCTTTATTGCGTCGTTTGCACAATATATTGTTTTTCCATCTTTTATCAGAACAACCTAAAAAATAGATAAAATATAACAATGATACAAATAAAAAAGGATTTATTAAAAAAACGTTACATACGTTTAAGCTAATAAAATTACTTAATTAAAAACATTTTATCAACTAATTTTGATAAAACCTGTAAAACCATAAAAAATTTAATTAATATTATAGTCAGTTATATTAGATATAGATATATGTCAATTCTACATAAGTTATAATAAACTTAATTCGTAATAATTGACTTATATAACTGACTTAAATAAATAATAAATAAATACATAAATAGTATTATATCTCCTGTCAATTTTAATTTTTATTTGCTCAAAAATATAACTATTACCAAGTTTAATTATAAATTAAAGTTGATATGTATTTAATATTAAATAAAATATTATTAATTCCCAATATTATTATCGAGATATAAAATCTAAATTAGAATTTTGATAACTAGGCATAGAAATATATAAAAACAGAAAAACTACCATTGCAAAAAATAAACAAAAATAACAATAACCCATATCGTTCTTATGTATATAAAATAAATACCTGTTAAAAAACCAACTACCACTTGATTTAATGTTTTTGCAATACTGATGGTTTCTAACGTTCCATAATTGGTGGGATTTATATGAAATCTTTCCATTCTTTCTACTAAGCATGTTGGATAGGGAAACGTCCTAAAATTAGATTGATAATACTAATTAATAATAACATTAATAATAATAATAATAATAATAATTAGATGTGAAAATGGTGAGATAAAATAGAGATGTGACCATGGTGCGAGAAATCACCGAAAGTTTATCAAAAATACATTATTTTTAAAAATATGTCGTATTTTTAACTTAATATATTATTAGACATATTATAAATTTGGAAATAATAATAATAATAGTCTCACCATTCATAAGGATTAATTGTAATGAATAGATGTGGATATCCGTAAACATGGCAACAATCTATCAAAGCACGACATTGGTCTTTCCAATACGTTGGATGAAATGGTTTTGTCTCAAGAGACATATTTGGAGAGCAGTGTAACCTTTTCCCAGTATTTATTGCACCTGAAATAAATACATTGATGTTAGTAAATGCCTGCAATTATTAAAAAATAAGTTGCAATATACCTAGAAAATATATTTATCAATATTTATAAATATATATTGATAAGGTAAAACATGTCCTCTACCAGTAACAAGTTTTAAGGATTATTATTTGAAATATATGCAATTAATGACAGTTATACGACTACTAACTCCTGTAATGTTATATTTTGTCATCTAATATCAATTAGATTACTAATTGTTTCAATTTATCATAAATATTAGAAATGAAATATTATTTAAAACAATTAAGCAATAAATACCTGTAACTGTTTTAAACATCCATCTATCAAAATGAAATTGCAGCAATTCAAAGTTAAGACCATAGTCAATGAATTTGCATCTTATTTTGACTAGAAATGAGGCTTTTGCTGAGATATGACTACCTTGTGTATTTGGTGCCGTATCCGATAATCTGAAATAAGAATTAACAATTCTAATTGTTTAATTATTTTACTAGGTGTTCAATATGTCGCTATAATATATTAATATCCTAGATACTATAATATCTTTATAAATAATATCAATGCACAAAAATATGCGATTTTGTAGATGATAATTCAATATATTCATGCAAAATAATACTTAATACTGTCTAGTTAAGTTGACTACAAATGAATGTATTGCTAAACTGGTTTACTCACAATTAGTTAGTGGAAAACATTACAAGTTCGAAATTATGATATTGTGTTGTAATCCCCAAATATAGCCAGTTTTGCTGGGTAGAATACCATTTTCGTTGTGATCCGGTTTTACTTGTTATAGTATCATTTAACAATAAACTTATATATATCTAATTTCAAAAAAGTCAATTGTTTGTACAAAATTGGCTGATACATTAAAATAAACAAGGCTGCAATTATTATGAAATTCGTATATTTTATCGATTTTAAGTTGTAGATATATTCTTCCTATATTTGGAATATATAAAACCTAACAATGCAATAACATAACATATTTTTGGTTTATGTATGTAAAAATGTGCTGAATAAAATTATTATTTAACACAATTACATATCTGTAAATTTTTTACTTACTTTTTTACTAATAAAATTTTCAAATATATTTTACACAAAAAACTATGCAACAAATCGCGATATCTAAATATAAATTATTTACCTGTCTATCTGATACAAAATCGGCCATATTGCACACTCAATGCCTTTTCCCGAGAAAGTTTCAATTAAGGGCATTTTCAATAAATTGGCCTTTATTTTCTCATTGCAAATTCTGGTATGTTCTTGATAATATTTGCATTCCGGGCTTGACATTAATGTGTTGTAAATTCGTATAAGCAGTTTGCAATCTTCTCCAGTATATTCTTTCAAAAAATCAATTACTGATACTGGTTTCACCCCAAGGCGAAAAACACCGTTCTTTCTTCGGTATCCGTTTTTACCAACGAGATAATCGCCTAGAATTAAATATATTTTTTATTAATTATTGACCATTTTTAATAATATATATATAGCAAGAATTAAATTCTAAACATATTTTAATTAATTAAATATGATTTTGAAAATATGAAATTATGAGGGTTTAAAATTTAATTTGTAAGAAAATGTTACAATTGAAGTATTGTTATATTAGCATTAATGAAAATATAATAAATATAAAAATATTAAAATTTTAAATAAATAAATTTGAACCATGTAATAGTTTTTTTAATTGCAAATATACTTTGAAAATTATATGGTATATAATTTGATCAATGCAATAAATAGAACAGACGAATAATTTTTTTCAAACCAACCAAAATTATAAGATGTCACATATTTCCTATAATACCACATAAACAATTTCTTAGTTACATTGTAATATAAAATGTAGGAAATATTTCTAAAAAAATAGAAAGATAAAATGACAATGCGTATAATCTGTCGGTTGTAGTTTGATTTTTTATAATTATTAAAACAAATAATTTATAATAGTTTTTTAAATTAATAAACAATATAAATACAGTTATTAGTAAAATTATTTCAAATTGTCTTTATTATTTTTAAAAACATATATCATCAAAAAATCGAACATGGTTTAATTAAAAATATAAAATAATGCGCATAGTCTAATTTCAATAATATATTCATAAAGTAATAGTTTGATTTGCACACATTTATTATATAAAAAACATTGGATATTAAATATTTAATAATTGTATATTGACTAATACCTATATGAACTATAAAAGGAGACAGAATTCTTTGTTGAGCCATTGATATGTTTCTAAATTGAAAATCCTTTTCTTGCGGAACAGTATATCTAAACAATGTACTAAATATTAATTTAATGAAATAAAATAAAATTGAAATCTAGGATATATATTGTTAACATGGATTGATTTAGGACTGGTAAATAAACTATTTACATAATAAATTTAACTTTTTCTTAAGCATAAAAATACTATTTTTTACTTAAATTGATTTTACCATAGAATGAATTGGCTATGTAAAATTACGGAAACAATGTTGGATGGATTCAACGAAAAATAAGACTAGCACAAATTAATACAAAGAAAATTACCTTGATGCACAATTATAACATTTATTTCCACTGGATCTCTTCGTTTGAAAGTTATGTGGCATATCGACATAGCTTATTGAATTGCATTTGGGACAAACAAATGCCAGATTTGATTTCAACCATTTTTTAAGGTCCGAAGATTTACTTATTATTCCATCAATTTTTGTAGATCTTGCACCTTGAATATATCCAGACTTTATCAAGGAAGTTTTTTCATTAATGTACGATAACATGTTATCTGTTCCCAAACTATCCGGAATATCAATAATTATGTTCATAATAACTAAAATAATGCATCATCATTTAACAATTTAATTATTCTGCTTAATATTTAAACCGAGAAATCAATAACTAAATTAACGCTGTATAAAAATATAATAACATAAACGATATATTGATTTCCTCAGTTTAGATTTTACATTCTCGCATGAATAGAAAAAATTTTAGTATTTTAGGTGACAAAACACACATTTGAGAATTTTAAAATTTTTACAAAAACGTTTTTTTTTCTAAATTGTTATAAAAGTTGTTTTATAATATTATTCTTATAAAAAATATGTTCAAATGTTTATTAAATCGTTAAACTGAAATAACAACTTTTAACAAATTTTCGGAAAGCTATTCAAACGTCAATTAGTCAAGCTATGGTTATTTGATATATCGTTATAAAACATTAACATATTCTTTAAAAACAATAAGCAAAATAGTGGATTTAGAATAATAGATTTTTATACTCTAGAAGTTAAATCCGTGAAATTAGTTTACATACCAAAGGTCCCGCCACCTTTTGGTCAACCCGACTAAAATATAAACAGTCACTCTACACACGTAAGTTTATAAATTAAAAAATAATAAAAAATAAAAATAAAAACTATATTATATGTTTTATTTTCACCCATAAAACCGATATGTAAATAAGAAAGCAAAGTTGTTCGCACAGTAAATTAAAATGCCCTATCATTCGAAATATAAATCATTAACCTATATGAGATTTTAATCTTTAATATTCCCATGTTACATACTTTGACAAATTAAATTTATTTTTATTATAGAATCTGTATTGAAAGATATCTAATATTGGTAATGAAATTTTACTAGACATTGCACAGTTTATTTATAGTATGTAATATATAAATGAAATCCAAATAGAAACAGGTCATTTAATTTGAAACCACTTTAATACTTCCAAAACGGGTTTAAGATTCTTCCATATTGTTAAAAAATATATAATATCATATTTATTGTACATTTAAGGCTAAAAATATAACTTGCATTTATTGATATCTAATGGTATATATATTATTTTAATTAATTTTGAAATATTTAATATAAAACGCAAATATGAAAATGAACAATTCAGAATTAGATAATTAAATTAGACAAGATAAATTAATTTAGTTTAGAGATTACATTTTAATTAGTGATTTAAATCAAATAAAATAACTTTCTTGATCGAATACAATTGGTGAACACAACATAGAAAAAATGAAATGGCAAAAATCAACGTATTTTAATATATTTTAATCAGATAAAATAACAAATTCCGGATCGAATACAATGGGTGAATATAAAGAATAAATAAAGTGGTATAAACTGACCTATGTCAATATAATATATATGTAAAGCAATGCTAAATTTGTAAAACATGTATAAACTAAAAATGATCATTACCTAAACACTCAAGATGTTTATTTTCATTAAAATTATTATCTCTGTTATAAATTGAAAGCTTTTCTCAATTTATGCTAATCATTTTGAATTCAAATGTAAGTTGATTAAAACCAGAAGAAAACGAATTAATATATTAAAAATTATTAAATATTTGAAAAATACAAATAAAAATATGGAAATTGTAATTAAAATAAAATACAGCCTTACAAGCTTTTTTAAAAAGTTGAAAATTACTTCCTCAAAGAAAGTTTTAGATTGTAAATCTTTAAAATTATATGAATAACGTACAAGCATATCTGAAATCTGAAAACTGTAACAAAAGAAATATATATATCTAGATATGTAATAATTATATATTATATAAATAATTTTTAAATTATAACATAAACACTAAAGAATATACATTTTTTTTAGTCATGTAGCTATTCATCAGAATGTTTACATTTTTTCTTGCTTTTTCGCTTTTTCGTCTTTCCATTTGCTAAAGTCAAAAGTAAATATTGGTAAATAATATAATTGATATATTAATAATTTGTAAAGCAAATATTAATTTTTAATTTATTCATTTCTATTAGAAATTTAGATTAGTTTTTCCAGAATTATGTGGACAAGTTAATATTGAAAATAGATATGTTTAATATTAGTGATAGAAATTGTACAAATGTGTTCATATCAAGATAATTCATTATTTATATGGCATGTATAAATAGAAATATTTACAGCAACATGACAATCTTAAATTCAAATAAGATTAATAGTTATATTAGAAATGAAAAGTAATAAAACTGCTATGAGTATTTACCATCATTACTTGTAGGAGGTGGTGATGGAGAATCTGGAAAGTCCTTGCTTTTCCGCTTTTTCTTTTTTCCGTTTGCTAAAGTCAAAACTAAATATTGTTAAATAATATAATATATATATTAATAATTTGTAAAGCACATATTAAATTTCAATTTATTTTATGTGGACAAGTTAATATTGAAAATGGAGATGTTTATTATTAGTGATATAAAATGTACAAATATGTTAAATAGAAATATATGAACTAACATGACAATCTTAAATTCAAATAAAATTAATAGATATATTAGAAATGAAAAGTATTAAAACTGCTATGAGTAATTACCATCATTACTTGTACGAGGTGGTGATGGATAATCTGGAACGTCCTTTTGAATATTTATTGATGCTAAAGATAAAGTAATCCAATGATTAGTAAAACAAAATCAATCTCACATCAAAATCTTAATTTACAATCTAAACCATATAAATTTAAGATACACATGAATATAAAAGTAACTGCCATATATACTTGTGCAAAATAAGCTTGGAGAATTACTTATTTAAAATTAATAAAACTGATAGTTAAATCGTAATTTATTAACAGTACACTTTTTAAATTTTTCTTTTATTATTTGTTTTATGATTTAAATTAAACTGACATTTTACCTTCATTACCTCCTTCTTCGGTTTTCAATTCTAAAAAAATATTAATTATATGTTTTTATAATTAATCCAATTTGTTAAAATAAATATTATTATTAATTAATAGTAGTAGATTTAATGATTTAATAGACATATAGCACAATTAACAATGGTAGCAGGTATTTCAATGTAATGTTTTTATCCATATTTTAAAAATATTGATTCAGATATTATAAAAATAAATGTAAAATTACCAAATATATTTCTTTTAGCTGCAATTTGTACATTTGAAGAACTAGAACTCGTTGTGGCAAGATCTAGAAAATTCATAACACATTTGACATAGATATTAATTGCAACCTTTTTAAAAGCAAAATAGTTAAGAATAGTTAAAAATGGTTCGTTTTTTAAAAATATTGATTCAGATAATATTAAATTAAATGTAAAATTACCAAATATATTTCTTTGAGCTGCATTTTGTACATTTGAAGAACTAGCACTGGTTGTGTCAAGATGTAGAAAATTCAAAACACATTTGACATTGATATTAATTGCAGACTTTTTAAAAGCAAAATAGTTAAAAATAGTTAAAAATGGTTTAAAAAGTATTTGTTATGAAAATATGCATCAATAGTTCAGTAAAAATGAAAATGACGTTATCATAAATATTTATATACAAATATATTTATATATACACATCGAACTATAGAGCAACGATGGATTCCTCGTTTGACATAACAAAAATGTAAACAAACATCCAAAGGATATGACCGAATTTGTAGTCATTTGTTAGAATTATTCATGAAAACCATACCAATATTATAAAGCTCAAATATTTCATGAATTTACTGCACTGTTATTGTAGAAATACATACCAAAATTTCTATAATAAATTTATAAAATATTACAATATAAAAATTTCCGATACAATACAAGGGATATCTATTATTTTTAACTACTAAAACTAACCAGAGATTCGTTCTATAAATAAATAATTATAATTCTTACTTGATTGAAGAAACGTTGATTTTAGCGATTCAAATAATGCCATAAAATTTGGTGAACCAGGTGAATATGCTAAATATATAATTACCATAATCATGACTGTTATCAGATTTACCTTTAAAACAGTTAGTTAAAACAAATATTTTAATAAGGTATTTTTCTATCAGAATTAAAAATAGTTGTCAGAAAAATCTCTAATGCATATTAATTTTTATTAATATTTACAGTATAAAGGTAGATAATTATATAAGAAATAATTCAACAAATTATATTAATACAAAAAATAAAAACAACACAATTCTAGTAGTTAAATAGTAATAATATTTATGTTATTTAGTAATTTAAAAAGAGTTAAACAAAAAAACTTATACCTTGTGTTAATCCTTGGTTAGAACTGATTGTTCTACTAGGTTCAGCCGTTGCAGCTAAAAATAATACGAAACGGAAAATAGCTAAAATATTTTAATTAACGGAAGTATTATTTCTATAAAATTATACAATGATTATATAAATATATTAAAATCCAAATTTCAATTGAAATAAAAGTCGAAGAAATGTTTTCTTACCAGCAACCTAAAATAAATCCATTTTGAGACAAGTATGGAAAGGTAAATATATTGCTATTAATCAAAATTTGTATTTCTAGAATATGTAATTAAAAGTAATTGAAAATGTATAAGGAATTTATAATAAAATAGAGGTAGACGCCACCAATATAACATCGAAATTCATATCCATATAAACTAAATTTATAGAACAAGTTTTTGAGCAAGGGGTCTGATTTCTTAAAAATCCTTTAATTAAACATATAATACAATTATATACACATACCGTATGTTGGAGACGATGTAATATTACTTGGTGCTTAAATGAAAGAAAGAATAGTAAATTATAATTTGAATAATGAATACGTAATACGTATAATTCATATTAATATACAAACTTATGCAAGTAGCTTATTTGATAATTTATTGCTTAGGTTAATTTTATTTACATTGAAAACCCAAAAACGTTATTGGTCTATATTAGTTATAGAATTATTGTATTTTCATATACTATGGTTTTGTTACTAATGTAAATAATATTTTGATTAACTGAACATAATTGAATAACTTAACATTTGAAATTAAACTTACTGAATCTCTTTTCAGGAGTAAAGTTACCACCACCTAAAAAATAAATAGACATTTAGTAGATATTAAACTAGTTCTTATGGATATCTACTTAAGAAAATTGAAATTGACTAAATAGTTTAAATTAAACTTACTATTTCGCTTTTCTGGAGTAGACATAATATCACCACCTATAATAAATTTAGTTATAATTACAAATTATTAAATGAATTTCCATGAAAATATATTATTAAATATATAGAAATAATTTAGAAAATAACAATGTTGTCAGACTGGATTTATAAAATATATATTTTTATAAACTGGAAAATTAACATGTGCAAATAAAGAACTGCAATTTAGTATAATAGAAAATCTAAATAGATATTAAGAAATAATATAATGTGAAAAACATAACAATAGTAATACCTAAAATAAATAGTTTAATTAACTATATGTATATAATATTAAAATGGCAAATGATCAATTATTTCAAATAGTATAATTTAAAATCAATTACCTGAAGCGGTTCTCTTATTTTCGGAAAGATAGCGATGTAGATTTTCAACACTATGCGTTCTTGGCGTTGAATTAAAGTAGGAATATTCCGCACGCTGTTCCGCTGGCATTTGTCCCCCAATGATTGTGGGATCACCCAATACCAATTTCATTGCCAATAGATGGTATGATAGTAGCATATATTCCTGGCCTGAAATATACAATTTTTCACTACTACTACTACAAATAATGTCTTAAAAGTATGTAAATTTACAAATAATGTCCTAACAGTATGTAAAATATTAAGATATGTAAAATATTGATATAATGAAATAGTTAGAATAAGTATAATGAAATAATGCGGATATCGTTATTCAAAGTTGGAGAGTGGCGTAAAATAAAAATATTTTACTTCTAAAGTTGAAAATTAACTGGTTATCATACCTTGTTTCCACATTTCTTCTAACCTAGCAATGGTATCATTTGGCAAATTATTGAGTAGATCGTGGATTTCTGTGACATCCTCTAATGACAAGGTTGTTCCAGTCATTGAAAACTTTTCTAGAACTGGACCGAGTCCTTCATTGCTTTCCAGTCCAAGATGATTAGCACACGTTACTATCGAGTTGATCGATTCCGAAAATGCTAAATTAAGAGATATTAATTGGAAAATAAAATATTTATTTTTAGACTCATTAATATAGCATTTTAAATCAACAAATTAAACTATTAATAAATTATGCTTACCAACTTGTGGTCGCCAAAACCATTCCAATTTAAATGGTTTTGCAGCTTTTCGGAAAGCATCGTCGCTCCAAATTCTTCCTTCTTTGTAGGGCGCAATAAGGGATCTTATGGCGTGATTAAAATAATTCACGCCATTTTTTCCGTTGTCGTATCTTGTTGACATGTTTTTTTTTCTATAAATAATTACAAAATTGTTAAAAACACATTTTCTTAATAAACAATGCAAAAGAAATTACTGTCACCAAAATCAATGAATAAATATATCTGCTTAAACATTAATCGATATCAAAACACTAATAGCATTTTATCAAAAATGTGAAAATAATTATTATAATTATCTAGAAATAGACGTCATATTTTAATTTAGAGTATAAATAAAAATTGCTATAAAATATTAAGATAGGCTTTACAAACAATAAATAACAAAATACAGTATTTCTAATAAATTATTTTATAGTCTAAAAATTAAATCTATAAATTAGTTTAAATACCAATCACCGCTATTCAAACGTCAATTAGTCAAGCTACGAATATTAGATATATCGTTACAAAACATTAACATATTCTTTAAAAACTATAAATAAAATAGTGGATTTATAATAATAGATTTTTATACTCAAATTAAATCCGTGAAATTAGTTTACATACCAAATGGCCACCTTTTGGTCAACCCGACTAAAATATAAATAGTCTCTCTTTACACTTAAGTTTATGAACTAAACAAATATAAAAAATGAAAATAAAAACTAAAAATAGTAACAGAAAAAGTTATTTTTCTGTTTTTCAGATGTCAGCACTGCACGACAATCCACAAGCCACCCGGATAATATAATCATGATAATCGATATTGACTAAAAGAAATTTTTAGATGCACTGTGGTTGTGCCATACTAAGCTTAACAATCTAATATAATTACATTGATAAGCCTGGACATTACTCGTCGAGCCGCTATTCAAACGTCAATTAGTCAAGCTACGATTATTAAATATATCGTTATAAAACATTAATATATTATTTAAAAA
>JAUOBW010214434.1:0-13443 GCA_032360285.1 Lepidozona retiporosa | reverse complement strand
AAAATAAAGGAATAAATTTGCCCAAAATGGAGCTGGGTCTATTCCCATAGGAATTCCTATGATTTGTTGAAAGATGGAATTTCCAACAGTGAAATGACATTTGGTAATAAGGTACTTTACTGCTTCCTTAAGTGAATATATATATATTCAATTAACAAAATTAAAATACGAAAACAAAGATAAATTGATTTTTTAACATTCTTATAAAAATCTCTTCGCAGAATGTCTTTATATACCATAATAAATTAGTTCAAGCATTGTAGTAAAGACACAGTACATTAACTTGGAGGTGTAAATACCATTTATTCAAAAATTGCCTAATTTTAGCCAGACTTTCACAAATTCTAAGAGAAATATATATGCTAATTTTGAGCCTTTTTGTTGAATCTAGAATTAAGAACAAATTTGATAGTTTTAAGCATGTTTATTTTAGTTTAGAATGTATGCCTAAAATTAACCAACCAGTTAAGTGTAATAATTTAATTTTGTATGGAATCGAAAATTTGGTCTAAATTAAAGTTTTGTTGAAGTCGAAAAATGTTGAAATTATTAAAAGCATAAAAATTTTCTACATTTTAGCATATCGGTTTTTGTCTAAATATGCTAATTTAAAAAACTAGTCAAACTGTGCTCAAGACAAAATTGGCTAATTTATGTTTTTGGCTAGAATTTATATTTTTATCCACAAATTGAATTGGGAAGATGATTTTAATATATCTCGTAACATTGTACGTTTTTGTCAGTTTCATTTCACATAAAAGCTGTCTAGTGTATGATCAGCTTTAATTAGTATTTAGGAAACCACTGCTTATCGAGGTTCTACGTGTAGAAGCCGTGAATAAGAATACAAATGAATGTAGAAGCAGAGAATGTAGACTGTTTTGATTTTCTTTTAATTATTTTTTATGCATGTTATCTCAGTTTTGGTTAGAACCGTGTCACCCCTCCTGATGTTAAACGGGGTATTAAATATCATCATATAACTCTACCATTCCGTTTGAATGACTCAGCGCTTACAGATAGTTCTCAATAATTCTTATATACTTTTACGTAGGTTGTTTTCGATCATAACTCAAACTAGTGGCCAAAACAACCACGCCTGTTTATCAGCGTAACTGTGTAAAGGCAGTGTAACGGTTTTTAACGGCTTAATCATTAATATCGATATATCTTCACATACATTTTTAATTTATTCATTATAAATCTCACTATCAGAATAATTAATTAAAGTATTGCTCTTTTGAATCAAATTATATGCATAATTTATTCATATTATTCTTAGTTATAATGATTTATGATAAATTATGTGCATAATTAATTCATATTATTCTTAGTTATCGTAATTTATGATAAAAAAATGCGCATAATTAATTTGTATAATATTTAAATATAGTAAGTTGTAGTCACAATTGTTTACTTCGGAGAGGAAAATGTCACTGTAATTTGTTAAATAAATTAAACGGTAATTAATATTTGATGCAACTGGAAAATATGATACATTAGGTAAGTTTTATCAGTAAAGTGTGTATAGTGTTCTATAGGTTTAGACAACCCGACAACGCCTATTAGAATATTATTGATTAGCAAAGGTAAAGCTTTGTAGTAAAATTGCATATTTGATTTATAAGGTAAGGGAATTTTAGGTTTTGACACAACTTATTTATCAATTTATATTTTCCAATTTAACAATTAAAACTGCAGGAAAATATTTCTTGAATATTTTTTTAGGCGTAGAAACTTTCGCTTGCCAATTTCTGCATAATTCGTTTGAGTTAATGTTATATATACTACTTGTTTAGTTGAAACAGCCGACTACTAAATTCTATTTTTGCTGTAAAAATGGAAATTTGTGAAGCTAAATCCAAAATTCTAAATTCGCAAAAGAATATATGTTGAAATGTTTCCCAATTGGCCATTTGGAAAAGCTTATGCCCGTTAAAAAAGTAATTTTCGCTAATTTTTGGCGATAATTATTTTGAATTTTTATAATCGCGATAATGTGTGAGCGCCGGAAATAGTAAGTTTTGCGGAAAAAGTAGATTGCTTGTTCGCATTCAAATAATCCGCATAGAGACATCTAGCCTATATGTCTAAATTTATATATTGTCATTGTAGTCATCATCAAAACTTTCGAAGAATGGCCAAACTATTTGAGATTTTAAGATATTTTAAAAAACACAAAAAAATGGTTTATCATTAGGTTTTCGATCAGTTAGGCTGATTCTAGGTATAATTATATAATATATATAATGTTTATTTGGCAGTTCGTGTAGTTCTTTTATATATAATTATTTTTAGGGGACTCTCTTCCGAGGTTTTAATCATTCGTATCGATATACCGTCCCATCCATGAGCTTTAAAAATAATCATGTCTTTAATAATTTTTATAATAGACTCGCTTCTTAGACGACTAATTCCACTAATTCGTTGATCGGATCTGTATAAAAGTGGAGGTAACGTACTTCTATTATTATGTTAGCTTTTGTTAAAAAGTCAGTTTCAAATGTATTGCGTACTAAAAGTGGTAAGATTTTGTGAATTACCCAAAAACCTGTTTACAACAGACCAGTAAGTCTTCGGACCGAGTCGAGGAATTCTGTATTTTAGCGGAAGTTTATCTGAATAAGTTTGTTTAGATAAAGAAATATAATAAGATTTTTTTTTAGAAATATCATTTAAGTCGTTTAGGCCATTTACGTAAAATAGTTTTTATTCCGCTGGTGACCCAGGGGGTATATATAAGTGCAAATATATTCAATAGAGTTGTGTTTAATAAAGTAACTTGAGCATTGCTTTCATATTGGAAAAATAATTCACCCAGTCAAAAGAGGAAATAGCCCTTTTTAATAAGTTGGAATTTGCTTTGTTATAATCGCAGACCTGTCTTTTATAGGAAGGGGGTAAAAAACATTTAAGTCTAATTTCAAAAAAATAATTTATGATGACATGATGAGTATTGAGAAGGGTGAGTTCCGCTCTTTGTTACTAAGTTTGTTTGATTTGTGAAAATTAGAATTATGCAAGTCGGGTTTTTATTAGGCTCACGATTCGTTGGATTATGAAATAAGCTAGGAAAACCATTAGACGTAGATGAAGAATCATCTAGACCGTATTGGACAGGTACACCTGAGGCACACAACTTTACATTTTGCATTAAAATCTACTAAAATTGTTGGACTAGTTTATCAAGTGACATACACAAAAAGTAATATCAGGACCGGGATTTGGTTCAATGTCACCACTACGTGCTAAAACTACTTGTCAAAGAACAGATTTAAAATGAAGCATATTTGTAGAATATACATAAATTGGATTAGATGAGTACTACTTAACCATAACTACCGGCTGAAATTTTAACCGTGTCAGCTAACCGTTAACCGGACCGATCTATTTTTTTTTGACTTTTCATAAAGATCTAAGGCGGTTAATAAGCAAAAAAAATAATTTTTGTCGTTCAACTATTTTTGTGCCCGCGGACACTTTTCCGGGGTGAGGTAGAGATATTTTGGGATTTTTACCCTAAAATTAACCAAATGTAAACTCTCATTACTTTTTATTGCTGTAAATATACATAATAATACATGGTATGCTGATTACTTAGCCCTTTGTTAACTGTTTTTAACTTACTACATAAATATATCTATAAAAATAGCGGATATATGACGTCAGCAATGTGTCAGTATTTTTTTTTCAATTTTCACTGATAATTTTACGGCGAATTTTAAATATTTTGATCTAAAACTTACCAAATATGTTTAATGTAATGAGAAGTGTACCAAATTTCAGCCAAATTCGACGTTCCAAACTGAAGTTATTTTCCGAAATGCCGTTTTCGGGCACTTGGCCTCTGTTTCGGGCCCAAAATCTTGAAATTACATAACTTTTGAACCATTAAAACTATTGAGTTGAAATTTTTAGCATAGATAAAACATTATAAAACCTTCCTCTGCGCCAGAAATCAGATTCTAAAACTTATCGTGGGGGGTCCTAGCTCAATTTAAGTGATTTTTCAAAAATGGTGGACTTTTTACCCTAATATCCACCATTTTAAATTTAAAATTAAAAAAAAAATGCTATAAAACTATATTTCATTTTCTCTCAAATGGCAAAAACAGAATTTAAAAATAATATCTAGGGATGAAATCAAATATATTTGAAAAAAAAAGTTTTTTTACTAAATACTGCTGACGTCAATGATATTTCCGCCAATATGGATTTTTTAAATTTTTTTTTCTAAGATGGAGTTTATATATAGGGCTATCACTCCTGAAAATTTCAAGTTCATACCTATAGCACAGCCTGAGAAAAGAAGGGGGTTGACACCACCCCCCCCGGAATAGAAAGTCTGGAATAGCCCGGTATTGATAGTGTTAAGAACTTAATGTTCAGCTTCCTTCTATTAGTTAAGGTATACAGAAAAGTAAAAAATCACATTGTAATACAATGGCAGTTACATAGAAAAGGGATTTAATGTTATTTATTTAATAAATATTTTGAAAAATTAAAAAGTGGGATAAGTTGAAAAGAAATAATATAATACAATTTAAAATGTTAGTAGCAAAACCAGGAGTCCCAAAGATATATAATTTACTATAGGAGGTATTTCTATTAATTTAAATAAATTTAATTTTAAAGATATAAATTCCAAAATAAAAAAAGAAGTATGGGGATGCTGTAAGATCTTTGGGTGTCGATGACCCATGAGAATCAAAGGTTCCAATAGCTGCACGCCATTGTTATCGCCCCAAAAAACCTGAAAACTCTCCCTGGTAGACCACATAGCCTTAATAAATTTCTAGATATCAATGCGAAAACGAAATATATATAAAAATAAATAAACAAAAAAATTGCAGTAAAATATTCCCTGAAGTAGTTACTCTTCATTAGATTAACTTCTTTGGAAGGACATCCCATATTTTTCAAGAAAAAAAATTGTTCTGTTAATTTTTAGTTTTTATCAACTCATTAGTCTAGTGAAAACCCCCTTTCTGTCATATATTTATTTCGACACGTGTACATTATATTCTTTTCTTGTATATGAAGATTGTTTATTAATATCAAGTTGAAAAGTCTGATATTTCATGAAAATATAATCCTTTAAAGTAGACATCAACATTTCTGTCATGTGTTTTTGCTACCAGTACAGCAATTTCTTTCGATTGTGATGCACTCACTCTATTGACCGCCCTTCGTACATTTTCAAAAAAAAAAAAATATTTTATCGTGTCTGTGTGTCAATTTTTTATACAGCAAAAAAATAAATATATTGTTACGGATTTTATAACAACGGTAAATACAAGTGTCTATTTCTTCTTTAGCCTATAGTGTAAGGATTACCAAGGCTTCGGGATGGAATCTTGGTTGATAAATATATCATAAATCACACACAATGTAACAAGAGTCTTATCTGGTACAGGTGCGACGGAAACAAAAGACTCTTGAAAAATAAACGTGTGTTTCGTATATGTTTACAATTAGTAAAGAAATCATATCTTTTATCTTATATATTTATATTTAATAACATTTTCATTGATTTAAACAGCCTTGGATTTAAATAACATTTCATTATTTGTGGTAAAAATAAAGTTTTACTGGCTATTATTATTTAGCCTATGGTTTGAATGGAATTAAATTAAGAGGAAGAAGGTAATAGATTTATGACATTTGGCAGATAAGAGAATATTGAAATATATATTTGACATAAATAAAACGGCTGATTTTTTGTGTGTAAAAAAGTCGAATTTGGTACAGAAAAAGTATATTATTCCATCTAAAGTTGACCATCACCCCCTTCTACTTCTGGTCTATAAGGACCACAATGGAAATATTGTTTGATACAGATAATTCCTGTGCCTATCCTTCCCTCATATAGTCTTTATTTATTTATTTTAATTTATTATATAAAATTCTAACTTGTATATATGCTGCAGCGAATAAAAACTTTCTTGCTTACTTACTGGTGGAGTTTAATTGTGAAAATTTTCGCTTTAGACTAAAAAGATTTTTCGTGCGGCTACTGCGGAACATATTTCGCGTGTAATTAATTTTGTGAATCAAGCTCAAAATCGCGAGATTTAATACACGTAAAATGTATTACAATTAATGTAGCCTACGAGGTAAGGTAGTCCCTGTAAATTTTTGTAATTCTTTCAGCAGTTCTTTTATAACTTCAAAGTTTTGTTGATTTTTAACAACTGCAGGTGAGCAAAAAGGGTAGTGATCAATTATCAGTGGGAAAATTTCTAGGTGAGCAACTTTCTGGTGAGCAAATGACGGTGATAAATTGACAGTGAACAATTGTCTGTGAGCAAATGGCGGTGAGAAAATGACAGTGAGCAAATGTATGTGAGCAATTGTCTAGGTGATAAACTTTCTGGTCAGCAAATGACAGTGAGCAATTGTTTATGAGCAAATGGCGGATTTAGCAATTAACGGGTAAGAAACTATCATGGAACCGTACCACAAGGCTCAATTATCGGTCCTTTAAATTTTGTATATAAACGATGTGTATATGTCTGTTGATGGAAATCTGCTACTTCATGTTCCTGATTAGTTTTCACAAATATTAACTTAGAAATATTGAAACAATTCTAAACCGTTTTAACTCTATTTGTGACTGGTTCGTGAGAACAAATTAAGTATACTTTTTGGAGAGAATAAGACTAAATGTAAAGTTTTTGGTACTAAGTACAAACTAAGAAACCTATATGATATTGACATAAGACGCAATGAAATCAAAATAAAACATCATTATAAAGTAACTTATCTGGGATGCGTTTTAGACAATAACCTTTTGAATCGATGGCTACAAAAGCCATAGCAAAAATTAAGACTTAAGTTCCTCTATAGGAAACTAACGTTCTTGAATTTAATTTTACCTAGACTTCTTTGTAATGCTCTTTTACAACCACACTATGATTATTCGTCCTGGTACCCAAATTTGAATGAGAAATTTTCTAGATGTATTCGAAACACAACTCATATAGGAGTCAGAGAATAAAGCGATAAATTGGCTCCCTACGAAACAACGGCTTGAGTCTATGTTTGTGTAAGTGCTTATAAATTATTTAGTAAAATTTCACCAGAATGTATGAATGACGTTTCTCTTGTATATAAACGATATGTATATGTATGTTGATGGCAATCTGCTACTTCATGTTCCTGATTAATTTTCACAAAAATTGAAACAATTCTAAACCGTTTTAACTATATTTGTGACTGGTTCGTGAGAACAAATTAAGTATTTATTTTGGAGATAATAAGACTAAATGTTTTGGTATAAGTACACACAAGAAACCTATATGATATTGACATAAAACGCAATGAAATCAAAATTAAAGAACTTGTAAAGTAACTTATCTGGGATGCGTATTAGACAATAACCTTATAAAATTAGTAGTATAGACTTAAGTTCCTCTATAGGAAACAATCTTTCTTGAATTCAAATTAACGTAGGGATATACTCTTATACAACCACACTTTGGTTATGCTTGTACCGCCTTTTACCCAAATTTGAATAAGAAGTTTTCTAATAAGATTCAGGCCACGCATATATTTTATTCTAAAGGTTTACGCAAGCGTGTTGCTTGTTGGCAAGCCAAATTTAAGAATCCATAATATCTGATGTAACTATATGTAACTATATGGTTACATTGCTTACCTGAAAGACTTGTGTAACGTTGCTGATTGGTTAAGTTGTGCTGGTTTGACAGAACATGTTGGATTTAATTTAATTTCTTCCATTTCCCCTAAAATCTATACATCATCCAGAGCATAACTAAAAATACTATTTTATTAATTAATACAATTTTGACGATTTAGTTTTAGTTATACTCTGGATAATATCTAGATTTTAGCAGGGAAACACCACGTGACACTAATTATGCTAAATATGCTTTGTCAATTTTATTTTTGATGAATTCGAAATCCACCAGCCCGGGTAAGCAAATCCATACGTATCCAGATCTTAGCAAATGTGCGACAAATAAGCAATTATTATTATTTTTTTAATTTTGACTAAATTTTACTCCATTTTCTGTTTCGAACCTTAATACAGTGAACATTTTGGAAATAAGGAAATAGTGTTTTTTCCGTTCCTGCCACGTAAGTATTTATAAGTCCTTTTTAATATATAATTTATTTAAAATGTTTTTTTTCTGTAAATATTAAAATTTTATTTTGTTGAAATAACCATCGGGTTACTTAAGTCCTGTGATAGAATTAATTCCGATTCTTGTCGGAAATGTAACGACGTCAAATTATATCTCAAGGAAATTCATGTTTATATCAAATATCAAGCCATCATAGGTGGGTCATTTATCGCAATGATATGTTTCGCAAAAATAATTAAAAACGATGACGTATTTCTCACGTTATCGATGCCGACATTGTAAAATTTCTCCGACAATTAGCAAAATTGTCTGATTTTCGAGCACCACCTGTTCCGACGCAATCTTGACACCGATTTTTTTGCAGATGGAAGCCATTAGTTAACCGAAAAAGGAAATATAGGAAAAGCTGGCTCCAACTTATATATGTTGTTTTGATGCCTTAAATTTTATATTTTAAAAAAGCATGAAATCTTTCATCGCCGGCAATGACGTCAAAATATAATTAATTTTTATCGGCCCAGCTTTTTCCTAAATCTCCTTAAGGTCTACTACCTTATGATAATATTATTAAATGATTTGCAACATGACTACATATGGTGCTCGAAAACCCGACATCTCTCAATTTCAATCACTGGACTTAAGTCACCCGAGCCTACAAGTAACATTTTTTTTACGAAAACCATACAATGTTATTTTACTTTTACTGCAGATTTGATGAATAGAAGACAATGCGGTTAGATAGAATCACCTCCATTGCTATTCAAGTTGTAATGGTGCTTCGCTACCGGGCAACAGGTAAAAAACCATCATTACCAACCTCTTTTGTCTACAATTGCGTCAGGCTCTTATTTATGTGCGATTCCGATGGGAAAATATGCCCTGGAAACGACTTTGTTTCATTCTGAATGTTTTGAGGAGCAAGAAACCTTCGTTATAAATTAATTTTTGAATAAATTTAAGTTCAACTACACTGCACATACAGAGCAGTGTAGCAATTGATATCCATACTTGGGTAATCAGGGATCTTTCAAAAAGTATGAAACTCAAAACCCACCCCCTATGTCACGCACTTTTACCCTTGATTTTGAAATTTTAATTGTCATGCAAAAGTCATGGGATTTCATGGTTAAGTCGAAATCTAATTCCGAACGCAGAATTAGCAGATATTAAATGGCGTACGCTTGTCATTTCTTAATATATATTTCATAAAAAGAAACAAAAAATATAATTTTTTAAATTAATAGCTAATTTTGGGACATAAGATACTGATGATTATAGAAATTGGGAAAAAGGCTCTCTCATACATAGGCCCAAAACTTTGTAACGACCTGCCCCATGAACTTAAGTCGTCAACTCAGACTATAATGCTTTTAATCACAAGCTAAAGGACATGGTTTCGCTAATATCTCGCGGTAAGAGGAGGATATTTACTCCTACTAATAAAACTGCATTTTACACTAAATTCAATTTATTTTACATATATCCCATTTCAAACTTTTAGTTTCTTTTTTGTTATTCACTTTTAATTTCTAGTCTGACACAGGTGAGTCAGACATTCGTCCCTGCCACTTCAATATTTAGGTGACTTAAATATTTTTGTTATTTAGATATTTTTATTTTTCTGTTTGGATTTTAACTGTAATTTTAACTTTTTTATTTTGTGGCAATAAAACCTATCTACTTATATTATCATAAATTTTAGCTATATAAAATTCCGCCCTCAACAACATTATTTCACTTTAACGACCATCATTATACGAATTTTAAAAACAAATGTATAAATTAAAGACTTTTTAGCTACATTGAATAACATTTAAATAAATCTAGCCCAGCAAGGTCTATGTTTTAGGAATTACTTGTATACTTTGACTCAAACTCTATCTGTTCAAGTGAGGTAATGCCTTATATTTTGAAATATACCTTGTTATTGTCTTAAAATAATGTGCGGGGAGAACCAGACATAATTAAACTATTCGTCTGTTTACTTCCAGCGTGCGAATATTACTTTACCGACCCTAAAGGAGGCACCATCACAAGCCCTAATTACCCTAGCAACTACCCACCAAGGTTGTCATGCGTGTGGTTAATTACGGCAGCCGAAAACCAGTATGTAGAAATTACATTTGAGGACTTCGACGTGGAGCCCTTCGATAATTGCAAAACTGACGTGTTAGAAATCAAAGACGGGGGTAATAAACAGTCGCCATTGATAGGTTAGTATAAATATTCGTTAAACTTACAATCACTCTTATGTTATTACATATGATATACTGTTTCAGAACAGTCTATTAAAAAGTATTTTATACTAAGAAAATAACGGAATAATAGTTTAGAAGTTGTATTTGGACAGTAGTGCATAGACTTTGCTGTCACACTGTTCCTTAGGGAACGTTAAAAAAAGGATGTGTTATTTGCTTGCCAGCAGGAGACGTCACTAATTAGCTAGGAGCTATTCGAGAATGGGCCACCTTGCTCAACCTTCTGAATCACGCTAAATGGTGAAACAGCACGATAAAGTAGAGAAAATTTCACTTCAAATTTATCGTGTCCGCCCGGGCCCGGATTCGAACCCTGAACAAGTTCAGTTTTACAACCTGGGGATCTCTCGCAGTAATTGGCGAGCGTGCTACGAACAGATAAAAGCGCCACGAACAGATAAAAGACAGAATCCTTGTTCGAATCTATCACAGGACTATAGCTTCACTACTCGTTGGTGATTCGCGCCAAGGCGCAATTTGAAAATGCGTGGAGATATGTCACAATGGCATTGGATGGCATATTAATCGTATAATCTGTGTTCGTGACACAACAGTAACTTTCTTTTGTCGGTGAAATTATCAGCGATAAGAATGTTTGTGCTGACTGTCGATAATGTTTTGTGGTTGGTTTATAATTTAGAGTTAGTGTAAACAAACAGTAGATTGAGTATCCTATGAATGATCAGTTACATTTTTAGTTGGTATTGCTACTGGGTGAGCGAGACATTCTAGGGGTAAGAGACTTTTTATTGTCCTTCAATCAATCAATCAAATAAACAAACAAACAAACAGATGAATTAAAATAAAATAAAATTATTTTTGAAAATAAATCTTCCTCCGTCGCACAAGTCAAGAATATTAAAATTACTACGATTATCTTAAATTTTATGAACGTAATAAATTGGTCCTATATACTAAGAGCATTTAATTAACAATTCGTTAATGAATCTTTCAACAGGAAATTTGTTGTTTTGTTTGAGTCAATGTTACAAATGTAAATGATTTCCAAAATCTTAAATCTACTTGTTACTATTAAATTGACAGTGATTTAATTGACAGTGATTTAATTGACAGTGATTTAAGATTATAATCCAAATAATTACAAGAGGATTCATTATTTACTATAGCTATTGTGACTGTGTTTTTTTAATTGTAAATTGTGTAAATATGCGTCCGTTCAAAAGTGTGGTCAAATCATTACGTCATCGTTTATACCAATATTCGTAATGCCCTATCACGTATTCACAATTTATACATCGCAAACTTTTCTTTCAAAATCTAAACATGATATTCTTCGAGATATTAAACGTATGGTTTTGTGATTTGGTGAAATATTTTGTCACAGGAGTATTATTATCTAACTTTCAGATTTTTTCAGATGTAGACACTACAGAAACACAGAAGTATATTTTGTGCCAGATTTGGTTACGTCATATTCCAAAAAAAGACGGCTAGACAAAAAAATTAAATGTCTATTTTCATTCGAACAGATGATTGTCTCGTAGGATTTTGTGCGGGGGCTTTTTGCCCCAAGGGCTTTTGTCCGTACCCCAGCAACCACACCAATATAAATACTACATGAAGAGAAGTGTCAATGAGTCATAATTATCTTTTTTAAGAATCATACATAAATATGAATTGGCAATATTCAAAGCATTTTTAGAACACCTTTTCATCACAGGCGAATAGAAAAATATTGTTATCAGTGAACAAACTGTACCATAATCGAAAACACGATTGTTTAAATAGCATTTCACATGTTTATTTCATATTTTCTTTCACACTTTGAGTAAGCATTGAATTTGCGTTGCAATGCAAAATTAATATGATGTATACGATATGGAATGTATTGAAGTTGGCTAGTGTGCTGTCGATCAGCATTGGACCTGCTATAGTAGTGAGTTTATTACTACATATTACCGGACAATATTTTTGTTTAAATTTTCATAAGATAAAACCACCCCCTCTGTTTTATACACCCTTTTTTAAAAGAGTTTCAAAAGTATATATAATTAAAAATTAAGAAAAAGAAATGTATAAATGTGCCGCCATTGAAAAAAGAAAATTATACATCCCCATATTTCCTTCTGCCTTAGAAAGGTTTATATGGGGAATATTTTTATACGCTCAGAGCACTTAGCGTTGACCGCTTTGATAATTCCTTTGTTTTCTGTTGAAAAATTATTTTTCGGAAATTAGAAAGTTTCAAATTTTTTTTTCGAAAATACAAAACAGTAATGCTTATTTATATAAAAAAAAAATTAAATTTGTTTTTGAAATGATTGTAGCGAGGCTTTGAACAATACCACTGCACGTTTTCAATAAAATTATATTTAGCGTTTTGCTAATTTTCATGAATTCTGGTCCCGTGAATTAGAAAAAGCTGACGTCAGCCAATTATTTCAAGAATAGAGAATAGAATTTTCAAAACTAGGTAAATGTACAAACTTTCATCACAGGAGTTGGATGGGGAGGGGTAGATTTTATCCCCTAATGCGTTTTAAAAACATATTTCTCTTGAAAGTCTAAAGTATACAACAGTGCGGCGCTCAGAGTGCAATCGAATACAAATTAATAGACATTGTTTCAAAAATTGTAGCTATACAATGGATACAATGTATTTGAAAATAGATCACGTATCACAAAATACCTAAATGATGAAGTGATACATTTTTTCCAGATGAAGTGATAAGTAGATATATTCAAAATTATAAACTTTTCAGATCAATTAATGAAACACCTTTCCAGTAGGTCATACAGGGTTATATTACAAATAATGCACTTTATACCTTTCATATTAGTTGCCCAACAATGTTAACAGTCGGTATCCGGATCAACATCGTATCCAGTAGTAGAAAAAATATAGTCAATGTCTTTCTTAGCATCTTATCATTGTCATAATGGTTGCAAGGAAACGTGTATTTTGATAGCAATCCTCGTTCCCAGGGCTTCTTTAACGCGCTTTTTTATTTTTCTATGATCGCGTTGAAACAATTATGCGCCAAGCCGATGAGAAAAAGTATAAGAAGGGATCGAGGATGATTCAGAATAAGAAGGGATCGAGGATGATTCAG
>JAUOBW010214323.1:0-13456 GCA_032360285.1 Lepidozona retiporosa | reverse complement strand
AATTATGAAGCTATATATTTTATTTTCAAAAAGCCCATACAGCACAGGGTTAAAATATCCTATACTGTTTTTTGCCATTACCCGGCCGAATTTATAAAAATTTAGTGGGCACAAATATTATTTACAACAAATTAAAATACAAGTTACGGTTCAGTAAAACTTTTATCTTTCTAAAAAATCAATAATTTTCGTCTTAAATGAATTTTGTGATGATTTCAGAAAGTATGTAAATCACACACATTTTTACAAAATTTAGAAAAAAACAAATACATAATTAGATATCTTATTCATAGAAATTTGTCCCAAAATGTCGTAAATAGCCAAAATTACTTTTATTTTTGATTGCGCCAAATTAAATTCACGTCAAATAAAATATTTTTCTCACTGCGCCAAATCAAATATTTATCTTGCTGCTCCAAATTTAATTCACCACATTTTTATGTACCATATTTTTCTTCCAACAACCCATTCTTTTAACCAAATTTGTTCAACTAGCAATTCTTTTTTATTTGTATTAATTCGATCTTGATTTGTATTTCCTCCCCATTATTCCTATAACACCAAATTTAACTGTACCAAATTAAATCCACGCTAAATTAAATGTTATTCTTTATGCACCAAATTAAAACTGTGGCAAATTAAATAGTATTGTTGCTGCACCAAATTTATATGATTTTTTTTACGCACAAAATTTCTCTGAACAAGCAGAGCTTAACTGGTTCCCCTAGCCATTACCTATATCTAAACATGTCCAGTTAATTAAAAAAAATACAAATTTAAAAACATCCAAAAAGTCAATTAAAACAAAAATTCAGTTCTAATAAAAACATTTATTTAGGTTTTTTTGGTCCTAGTACTCAAAAACGACAATTTACGATAGGTGCTAAAAAGAACCACCCCCATCATGCAAAATTTGAAATTTTTTTGACTGTTGCCCCTATGGGTCAAAACAAACCCCATTTGAACCTCTAACATCATGCAAAGTTTTAAAAAATAATTTAGCACCGTTTTTGAGAAAATTGAATTTTTATTATTTTCGGTCTCAAAATGGCCATTTTTGGTTATATTCGGGCCCATAATTTAAAAAAATTGTTGATTAAAATCTCACCGTTCTTTGAAGTTGACTTGTTTGTAACCTGCCAGTTTCACCAAAGTTAGTTTGCCACACAATATCGATTTTCCCAATCGGAGACAATGGCTATAAATTTAATTTTTATTAAATTTGATACACAGCATAATTAGACATGTTACTGTGGCCTGGGGATGGTGATTAGCCTAGTTGCCACTACAACTAGCGTGTGACATAACTTTAACAATATATACTATTAAAGGCTAAAACTTGACCACAACGACGAACGTCTTGATTTTAATAAAATCCGGAAAACCTGAACCATGTAACGCATATTAACAGCTGGGGGTTTGGGGGCGCGGTATAAGCGCCCCCAATGGGGGTTTAGGTTATTTAGATCTCTGAAATAGCACTTTTACATCCCAAATACTTCATTTATAATCCGGAAATCCAAATGAAAATTCATGAAAATCTGGAATTCTAGAAAAATTTTATTCTTGTGAGTAAAACCGTATTTCCAGTTAGTTTTATTGATTCCAGGTAGATTAAACCATATCAAAACCAATTTTTTTGAAACTTTTTTAGTGTTTAGATGTTTAAATTGCAAATATTTTGGGTGTCAATTTTCACCTGAAGCATCTTTGCTCACCTACATAAAATTGTAATTGCATAGCAACAATATTTTTTTTACAAAATTCAACATTAGTTTGTTCCTCTTTCAAGGGCCTGTACCTGTCTTACAACCAGTGCAGTTGTGACACTATTTAGGATATGGAAACTTCTGGTAATATTCAATAATCACTGTTTCTTTTTGTGGTGGTTATTGCAAAACAGATTTTAATTAATCATGATGCTGATTAAGATTTTTACAATTTTTAACTGATTCCGTTTTCCAGGGTAATTGACAACTTTTCAGGAAAAAATTCTCAGACACGCCTACAGTAGGACAGTCACGGTGAAATCAAGTCAGGCAAATATATTTTTAATCTCACCTTAGCTCTCAACTCTTTGACCAATTCATCTTTAGGCGTCAGTTTATAAAGATACTGTCGTGTATCCATCGGGTTCATGTAGCTAACACCAAATATTTCACAAGTTTCGTCTGAACTCTTAGTAGGTACATCATTGAGGGATTGTACGTTATAAAAGTCGGATGCTTCCAACGCGACTCGTTCCATACACAATGGCGAGGTTGTAATGTTTTGTACTTGTGCTTCAAGAAACACAACATCGTTCTATCGAGTAAAAAAAATACATAATAGTTTGTATAATACCAAACTTATATTATAGCATGTAGCAATATCATAGATTATATACTTAACTTTTTTTTAATGTCATACAATTTTAAACATCAATACCATAGCACTGACCAAAAGCTATTAAAAAGTTAAAGAAATTATGAATGGCAATGGCATGGCTAATCATAAATTTAATAAATACGGCCCTGATTACATTTGGAATGAAATATACAACAACAATATCTAGAGAAACGTTAAAGATATTTTGACGAAAAAAAGCGATGTTGATTATTTTTCTACTCACTTCAACAGAGAGCAATTAGACAGACATTTGGATCCTTTTAAATGTGCAATCGATTGTATATTATGAAAATATTTTAGGAAATTTAAAGAAGTTGAATATTTTATAGTTCGAAAAATGCCTTTAAAATTGCAAAAAAATATGGGCATACTATTACAATTTCACCCTCCCACACTTGTTTTATATTGCATATTTTAACAGAAAAGCGCTAACACAATTTACTTAACTTTTTTTTTTTGATTTCTATTGTGTAAATAAATATTCAAAACAATTCTACTAACTACTTAGAATACTTTAACTTTGATTTAGTTAGATTGTAAAACAAATATAAAAATTCAATTACACTTTTGACAAATTAATCCTTAGAACACCGACTCAAACATATTTTCAAAATTAGAAAAAAAAACATTTACGACTGATCGACTTGCACGCCATTTCCTATAGTCAGTCAGGGTGACAAAAAATCTTCTAAGGTTGGCCTTTATATCAGTATTATGTTACATTTACTCTCTATCTATATTTAAATCTAGAAGTAAAACCTGATTTTGAGGTTGATGGTCCTTTAAAAAATCTAATTATAGCAAGGTTTGTGGAACAATAGATTGGCTTTTGGCAAGTCAAGTAATATGTGTTTCATGTTTCTGCTATGTAATCGTTATATTATGTAGTTGTTATCGACAAAAAAATATATGACCAAACTCAAAATATTTAACGAATATATAACAAATATGATAATTAAATCGATACTAGTTATCATTACTTTTCCTACTTATTTTTCAATATTGGAGATGATTATGAAACCATGTTACATCGTGTCTGCTAATTTTATATTTGCAATTTCAAGGCTTTTAATGATTTTCCAGCTTTTTTGGCAGTTTTTCACATAGAACATGTTATTTTAATTTTAGCCACATTTCAAGATTTTTAAAAATGCGATGTGGTGTTATTATATAAAAAATCCTTGAAAATAAGATTGCGAAGCATTTAAACGTTTGATGAAGAAAGAATTTTATTCCTTATGCTAAATATTCTTATTTCTGAGAAGTATAAGATACTGAACCCAACAATTATAATAATAACATTACAAACAATCCAAATATTATGTAATAGCTTATTTCAAGGTTTAAAAGGTCTGACACCCTGTTACGTTATGTTGCAATATTGATTGTTTGTAACTAATCATAATTAAGTATTCAATTAGAAACCAATAACAAAGAGCTTATGCATTATTTATGCATTCCGATGAGAAATTTAGTGGGAAATTTGAGAATCTAGGATAGTAAATTTTTTCGAGGCGCGTACCATGCCAAATCGCAACCGTGAGAAAATATCATTTTGTCACCCAAGCAGCTAAATTTGACATTAAAATCTCTTCACAAAAGCATTCTCACCTGTGCATTATAGAACTTTGTTTTCACTTCGAGAGGCTTAAGCACCTAAAATAATAAATTTAACAAGTATACATTCTATATTGTTAAAATTTTAAAAGTATCAAACATAGCCAAATATTACATTCTTACTTCATATAGAATTATGGCAAAATATGGCAAATTCGGGCCCAGTACAAGATTTTAAGAGGAATTGATATGCGTTTGAAATACTATTATGTTGTCCTCTAACAAAATAGAATATTTATAACAAAATGAACGCAAAAATATATTTTTTAATAAGTTAAACAAATAATTTCAATTCCAATATCATGACTCTTTTACACATAAAAAAAAAATTCAATATGTACTCTTTCTGAAAGCCAAAATATTAAAAAGTCATGCTCTGAAGAATTCCATGTATAAGAAATATATTTTCTGCAAAATTTATAACAATGAAAACCAGGTGATATAGATACCTGGAACTTGTAAAATCTTCTCATGTACAACTTTTCATTGCTCGTTGACGAGTAGGTTACAGCGCAAATTAATCTAGAAACAAACCGTGAGAAAAACAAATTAGTTGGTCAACTTTTATATTTTTAAATATTTAAAAAGCAGAGCTTGACTGGTTCCCCTAGATATTACTTATATCTAAACACATCCAGTGGATTAAAAAAATACAAATTTGAAGAAAAACATTAAAACACAATCAAAACAAGCAAATCTTAACAGGACCCCCGGAATTTAAAATTATAGATTATGTATCAAATAACCTAAAAAACAAAGTCCTTTAATAATGACAAACATGCTACAACAAATCGTCCTAAAGTCTTTCATGCAAATAAAAATAAATAAAGACCTGTTTTCTAAAAATAAATGATAAACATTTTCGGTCCCAAAATGTTATAGCTCCTTGTAAACTTCTCAACAATTCTTCTTATTTTGTTTCATTTTTCATACTTCGGTGATACAGTAGAGTTTGGAACCTCTACATTTCTCAAGACTTCAGAGACTCTTATTAAGCCTGACTTTTCTTTATTTATATATAGTTCATCCAGTATTTTTTGATGTCTCATTAGTTTAGACATTTAGCTGACTTCAGTTCCTGTTCATTTATCTGTAGTAGTTCATTAAGTAGAGTTATATTTCTCTACATATCTTTAGCTTAGACATTCAGCTGGGTTACGTTGTCTTCTTTTTTCATAGTAAATTGAGTAGAGTCATGTTTCTCTAAAAGTCTCATTAGTTTATCTAAATTTTATTTCTCACCATTTTTTCGTAGTTCATTGTAGTCTAATTTTTACTCATAGTTCAGATACAGTAAAGTTAAATATCTGTACCTTTTTTCATTCACCTATCTCCCACTACATAATTCCTCAAGATAATTTACATAATAAGTTGATTTCCTCATTTACAACAGCCTTCTTCTTTGTGACGATAACATCAGTAGCTGAAAATAAGAGTAAATCTGTATTGTGACAGAATGTGTGAGATATTTGTGTTTAGATTAGCGTAAATGAACATTTAAATTGATGAAAACCAATACTCCATCCTTATCAATCTTAAAATGCATATTATGTTAGATTCTCAACATAATATTGGATTTAGACAACCTGAAAAAGTATGTTTCTTCCTAAAACTCAACAATATATTTAGAGCATTTAGTTAAATTTTGAAACAATAGTCCTTCATAAATATAAAATCATGCAAAGATTTCTTTTAGATTTATATAATAAATTATCAGAAAATCAAGAATATAATAATTGTTATGCCAATACATTTTACAAAGGTTTTAATTATTATTAGCCCGCAAATGCCGGCTAAGTCGCCTCGTGGCGCCTCTTGTTTAAATTTAGAAACGTAAGCATAATGAATTATTCATGAGATAAGATTTTGTTAGAA
Organism: Lepidozona retiporosa; assembly: GCA_032360285.1. Taxonomy (NCBI): domain Eukaryota; kingdom Metazoa; phylum Mollusca; class Polyplacophora; order Chitonida; family Ischnochitonidae; genus Lepidozona; species Lepidozona retiporosa. The sequence goes on along the minus strand of JAUOBW010214323.1, from coordinate 7,576 downwards.
AGCTATAAAAACGATTAACTAGAAATTAAAACTTACCTAGATGATTGGTTTGTATTCATTCAACCACAGCCACCATCCCCCCCTCCCCCACGCACACCTTTAACTGACATCGCATTATTTAAAATTGGTTAAAATTTCAAGAATTCTAAAATTTCTTATTTTTTATTAAAGAGATACTATCAAATAATCTTCCATTTACTAGCATATCTATACCTAAATGCATACCTAAACTCATGAAAGATTTAAATGATAAAATGAAGACCCCATCTAATTTCTTATGTTTTATTAAAGAGATACTACCAAATAATCTTTCATTCACTAGCATATCTATACCTAAATGCATACCAACTCATGAAAGATTTAAATGATAAAATAAAGACCCCATCTTGTAAAATATTATAATCTAATCATATCCTTCAAACATCTATATTATATACTGGCGATAAACTAAAACATCCTTTAAAACTATTCAAAATTATCCTTATCACAAACCTTAGATATACAACCTGATGTTATGATTCTTCACCACTATCTAGATATCAGCCGAAATAATAAAGTGGTCTGAGAAAGGTGTTGGGATCCAAGATGCATCATTAGCAGAACTTTTATTGTCTAATATCAGATCAAGTATCCCTCCATAAATATGTGTGGTAAACTTTTAACGTTGTATAAATTCGAACTCACGAAGAAGTGGGGAAATCATATCAATATTTGTTTGTGACCTTTGGTCTAGGTTAAAACCACCAACAACCAATGTTCTATGATGATGAGGAAGTAACCGCAATTCTTGTGATAGCTCACTAATAAATGATTTGATGGATCCAGGTGGTCGATAAAGTAGAACAAGCAAATTTGATATGTTATTTGCCATTAATAAAACAGCTAACATATCAAGTGAGGAAGAAATCTCAAATTCCTTTAAAACTGATATTTTTGAAGGTTGGTAACAAAGCGCAAGTCTGTGATGCGCAGTTTTGTGAACAGCTTTCCAGTTTTTGTCATATGAATCTATATCAGCAAAATTTGAATTTTTTTTTAATTTTCAGCCACAAACAATATGGAATATTAAAACTTTTAACAAAAACAAAGTGATTATTTATTTTACTTCATTTATTTATCAAATAGTGGTAATTAAACTTTGTTTAGAGTTTAATTTTTCTTTTCTTTTTGATTTCTATTTGAAAATAAAAACAGTCCATTCGGGACCCACCCCAGTCCAGTTTGACAACAAATATCTAGCCCCCTATCATGTGCCCAATGGTCCAATAGGAGGAGGATAGTTGTCAAACTCCCGACTACTATCGTTTTTATTTTCATAATAGAGAATATTAATTAAATTTATTATTTTGATAATTACTTTGCCAATCATATTTAATTATCACTGTGTCAAATTTAATCTTTTTACTCTTTTTTTAAAAATATTACAACTTACCAATTTGCAATTATTTATTTGGCGGTTAAAAAATCTTTACATTCGCTATTATAATAAGTTATTTCTTTATCTCAACATGTTGAGTGAAAAATTATATACTTACTAAGTTTTACACTACAATTAACTCAACTAGATATAACTTTAAATATCAATCAAAATTATGAAGTGATCTGAGAATGGTGTAGGGATCCAAGCTGCATCATTAGCATCAACTTTATTGTCCAATACAAGATCAAGTATGCCACCATATATATGGGTCGTAAATTGTGAACGCTGTATAAGTTTGAATTCATTAAGCAGCGGAGAAATTAAATCCATATTTCCTTGTGACCTTTGATCTAAATTAAAATCACCAATTACCAATGTTCTATGATGATTAGGAAGTAATCGTAGTTCTTTTGACAGATCAGTAATAAATTCGTTGAGTGCTCCAGGCGGTCTGTAAAGCAAGACAATTAGAACTTGTATACCATTTGTCATTAATAGAACAGCTAACATATCAAGTGAACTAGAAATGTGAAATTCCTCAAGAATTGATACCTTTGATTGCTGGTAACAAATTGCAAGACCATGACCTGTCGTTTTGTGGATGGCATTCCAGTTTTTGTCATACGAATTTATATCAATAAAATTTGAGCTTCTGATATTAGTTTCTGTAAAACACATAAGACTAAATTCTGTAACATATAATTTATCAAGCAGAAAATGTTTCATATGAGCATTCCACGATCGTAGATTAAGCAAAGAAATTTTGCAATCAGATAAGATTTCTGCTGGGTGCCTCCATTCGAACAATGTATTTTGTCGCATGCGTTTCATTTCATCCAAAGCTGCAACATTTACTTTAATATATTCAGGTTTAAAGTTCATCAGCTTCAACTTATCCCTTGATGTTGCACGGCTAAGCAAAGTATACACTTGTCCTTGTCCAATTGGTACTGAACCTTTCTGACTTTGAGTTGAACGATCTAAATCTCCCATCATGTATTCTAATGTACTTCCTTGTGATTTGTGGATAGTTAGAGCATGACCCAAAATACCAGGATATTGTTTTCTTTCGACTGTAATAATAGTATTCCCTTTCCTGTATGGAAATCGTAGCACTACAGCACGTATAGGAACACAATCTTTTAGTTCACCGGGTAGTCTGTTATCTTTCAATGAGTTTCCAGCAGTAGGGTCATCAAACTTTACATATATCTCACCAAGTAAAGGTCTGTCAGGATTTGGTATGTTTATATATTTAATTGTACCAATAGATCCATTTACAAGATTATCAGCTACGTTAATATTTACTGTTAACATAAAACGAGCACCTACGGAAATCTTCAGCTCAGATGGTAGATTCGCAGTTTGGTTTAGGCTAAGCTTATTTGACAGTGAAACATTATACGTACCAGTTTCTACATCCTTTGCAGAATCTTCAGCTCTAATAGTTATGACATCATTATTTAGTTCAGTGATCGCACTTTCGTTTTCTTTTCCAGCTAGAAAGTTTGTAAGATACAACTTTACATATTTTGCAGGCCAATTAGAAATATCGGTATCACATAACTGTTCAATTTTTGCTAAATCACTGGGAGTTTGTTCTCCCTCTCTAACTCTACTAAGAATATCTGCAAATTCAGGATCATTAATTTGTCGTACAATATCTGTTAGTTCATACAACTTGAATAAATCTTGCCAAAGTGAAAAATGCAAAGCATTGTAACCAGTTTTATGTGAATTCATAAAGATCTGTCTTTGCTGGACAGGAGGTAGCTGTAATAGATCACCACAAAGTATAACAGAAACACCGCCAAAAGGCATATCATTTTTCTTTATATCTTGCAATGACAGATTTAAATGATTAAAAGTCTCATTTCCGATCATAGAAATCTCATCAATCAGTAGCGTATTAAGATATTTATATAAATTTCTTTTCTTGTGAAGTGTTTCGTCATTTGGTCTCTGGTATTTAAATGATCTTCCAGGTTTACAAATAGGTAAATTGAATGCTGAATGTAAAGTTATTCCATTAATTCCTGTTGCAGCTTTGCCTGTTGAAGCTGTTACAAGTATTGATGGCTGATCAAGATTTTGTCCAATATATCTCATTGATCTTTTAAGGTATTGAATAATTAACTTTGACAAAAAGCTTTTACCTACGCCAGCTCCGCCACTAAGAAATATGTAATATGGCTTAATAGCCTCTTCATCATTTTCAAAAGCAAAACGAGATTTCGCAAAAGCATACATAATATAGTTGAATAGATGGCGTTGTTTGTGATTTAATTGAGAACACATTTCATAATAAGCATTGTTCGGTAAAAGAATATTTGTAGTAGTTGTAGTTGGCAATATAGGTCCAGTATTTGTGTCTTGCTTCTCTTGATCAAGATCAATTAAATCAGGATTCAACATCGAAAACTCGTTGTTATCGTTCTCATCATCTGAATTTGGCATATAATAAGTAGTTAAATCTTCATGGTCAATATCAATGTATGGTTCATGTTTTTTAATATTATCCACAATATCTTTTTCAACTTCTTTAAACATACTTTCATATGTATCATCAGCATGCTTCAGATTATTATCATCTCTCCATGGCATGTACAATTGAAGAATACGCAAATAATAATCCTCAGAAGATTTAAGTTTAGAAATTTTATGAAATCTTATAACACATGGACGACTGCGTTTTCTCATTTCTCCCAAATTGTCTTTTAGCTTTATAATATTTTTATCAGGAATATTATCAATAATTCCAGATACAGGAACAGTATAACTTTTTATATCTTCAGAATCAACTACTTGATCTGCTTTTTTGCTTACATAATTTGAAGCAAAATCTGCTAAACAAAGCTCCTCTAAATTATCAGGTCGCTTCTCATATCTATCAAGTATATTTAATGCATAAACATCAGTGTCAGTGTGGTCCATTTTTTCAAGAGCAGCTTGGGATTTTAACATACGAATCCTGTTTTTTTTTAAACCAGTTGGGACGTAAAGTACATCAATATTTGAATGGCGCATAGGCAGTGACAAACAACGTTGAATAGCCTCATGAGTAGAAACTTCCCTTTTAGTTAAAAATACATTTCCAATAGTTCGTAATTTCTCTTTGATGCTACCCCCATAAGCCTCTTTTGATGCTTTTTTCATTAATTCGCTCATATGATGTTCAGGTTTGCATAAATATGATGTTAAATAAGTTAGCATAGCATACACACCTGTTACAAACTGGATGTTCATATTTGCTTTTAAGGTGTTTAAAATGACTGTATTATAGGTGCCAATATTTACTTCTGAAGGTTTACGTTTATAAATAATTGAAATATTTTTCTGTGAGATATTCAAGGCATTGTAGTATTCCCCAGGGTCAACCATTGCTTTTTGTAAGAGTTCTTTTTCAGTTAAAACTAAATTATCTTGTTGTAAAAGTGTTTGTAATACTTTGTTTATTATATCTTTATAATATTTTTTATCAAAATCAGTTATATTATGTGCCTGATTTCCTTGTTCTCGTGCAATTATTGTTTTAGAAGATGGTGGCCATGGCGCATTAAATCTACAAGTCACACCTTTTTTTTTTCGACAAGTAGTTGTGTGATGATGAGTTTGAACTTTTTTAACAATCGAATTGAGTTCTGGGTATTTATCAGCATCTGGCAATGAGCATGTAATATATTTGTCAATAAAATCGGTAACAACATCATCATCATCTTCATCAATTTTTGGAGCATTAGCAATGTGAATTGGAGCATGAAAGTGTTGTGTACCTCTACCTTGATACTCTCTTCTATCATCAAAATTTAATATTTGTCCAATTGGATGCATTCCACTTAAAATAACTTTGCCCCATAAACTCTTAAAAGCATGATCAATTTGTCGTGCAGCTGTTACTGGATTTCTTTTTAAGTAGCTACATTTCGTATCCCAGTCCATGGCATTAACTTGTTCATCTGTTAAATATTCACCATATTGTCGAGCAATTGTCTGGATAATATGTGGCCAGTGAAATTCTGCTGCTGAGCATGTAAGAAAGAAAGTATATACTCCAAATTGCCTGATTTTAGCAAGAACATCTAGAAGCATATTATGAAAATATTGTGGGGTCCCTCGTATATTTTTAAATGAAGCAAATAGTTGATCATCATTAATCATTCGCATAACATTATCTTGATTAATTAGATGCCCAACATTTATATCTGATTGGAATTGTTTTCTTTGTGTAAAATGAATCGTACTAGAAACAGCATTTCTTTCTATCCAATCTAATCCTTGAAATATATATTGAGGGTTAGAAGCAAAACGATCATCACAGCACTTTAACCTAGCATGAATATATTTGGATGGTGTTATAAAAACATCTCGCTTCTCGTTATAATGATTTTTACCAGTAGAATAATTTTTTACAAAGGCTAATGCCTCCCAATCAGGTTGAGATGTACATGAGACAGGTAACTGACCTTCTCCAGGAGCAATATTAATTACTTCATTTGCAGAAATATTTGGGCCATCAATATTATGCATTACAGTTGGTAATGGAACTTGGTTCATTCTCGTCTGCCTTTCTTTAATAATATCATTACCTTCAATATTTTCATCACTGTCTGTTTCACTTTCATTATGCTGTGAGATATTTTGATTTGTCAATAGATCCCATAGCTCTGGGTCAGATTTCTTGCTAACCTCTTCCCATTGACTATCAATAGTAACGTCCCGGTAAAACGGATTAATGTTTTTAAGCTTTTTTAATGCTTTATTTACAGCCGAAGGACGGATGTGTTGTTTACAAACAGCACTTTTATCTGTTAAACGACGCTTAAGAGCAAGCGAAATTAAATATCCCTCTTCAGAAGATCTAGGCAGGACACTTTGTATTTTCTTTAAGTCAGTTGGTACTAAAACACATTGTCCTTTTAAACCATGTTGGGCCCCTTTTGTTCTTGCAACTATAAACATAAATGGTATAATCTTTGAAATTAACATAAGTTCAATTGGGCACAAAGTTTCTAGCTCATCAATCTTTGGACATAAGGTTAGGTTATTTGCTTGTGCTTGCATAGGAATTTTATTTTTTAACAATGACTGATGACATGATCTACATATGTATTGTGATTTTTCATTTTTACAGACATCTGCTATTTCACCATATTTACTTTCTTTAAATTGAATTACATTTCTTTTATATTCAAATTTCCAGCATATATTACATATATATGTTGGTCCTTCAGAAATAGCATCACCGAATTTTTTCTCAATTAGTTTGTATGCTTTTGAACGAAGTATATTTGGATCAACCATATTACTGTTTTGAACTTCAGCAAAGATTTTTGATACCGTTTCTTTTTCTGCTTTTCTTATATCCTTCATTGATTGTTTATGTGTTTCTTTCATTTTTTTCGTTTTTTCAGGAGTCTGGTTAATGCGTATTTTTTGCATTGATTGTTTTTGTGCTTCATCTATTTTCTGTTTTGTTTTTTCAGGAGTCTGTTTATTTCAATTTTTTTGCATTGATTGTTTATGCGCTTCATCTATTTTCTGTTTTTTTTTTCAGGTGTCTGGTTAATTCGCAATTTTCGCTTAGATTCAGTATTTAGTTCTTTCAATTTTTTCGTTTTTTCAGGAGTCTGGTTAATGCGTATTTTTTGAATTGATTGTTTTTGTGTTTTATCTATTTTCTGGTGTCTGGTTCATTCGCAATTTCCGCTTAGATTCAGTATGCAATTGGTTGATTTTTTCTTTTTGAGTATCAGTTTGATTTGCACGAGATTTTTGTGATCTTTCTTTATTTGAAAGTTTTGATTTAAAACCAAAATCTCGTTTTTCTTCAGCTACAACAACTTTTTCAGTTTGTTTGAATAATTATTTTATCGTGTTTATTTTAGATTTTGTCAAGGTCTCTGTGTCAGTAGATATATGTAAATCATCCTTTTCAATGACATCAGATAATTTTCTAAACAGTTTGCTATGGTTTATAATTTTCTTGTCGATATCACTTTCTATATGAATTTTTGACCCTTCGACTTGGGTTTTCCATCCACTACTATTGCTATTTTCTTTAAATGTAGTACTCAATACAACATCATAATGATCATTGTTTGGATGATCGATGTACATACTTACATCATAATGATCATTGTTTGGATGATCGATGTA
>JAUOBW010214212.1:0-13463 GCA_032360285.1 Lepidozona retiporosa | reverse complement strand
GGAATAAATTATACTGTTAGTCGTTTATCAAGGACGATTTGTCGCAAGCCTTACACGAAACTCGACAAATTGTGTACGGTTCCTCGACAAAGGTACTGTAGGATATCAAATTTTCGTTTTTTCTTCATCTCTCGTTATTTTTACGCCATGTGCTTGTCAAACACGGATCTAATATGGATTTCATGTTGCGTAAAAATTGTGCTCCAGAGTTCACTTCCTGGAATAATAATAATGGCTTCTAAAATTTGTGGAAATCATCTAAAAATGGTAAAAATCATAGATAGGTTAAAAACTAATTAATGGAAAAATGAAATTAGTTGACAAGATTTTCTTCATTTTTTTTCAAAAAGTTAGCGGCCTGTAGCTGTACGCCCTTCCCCCCTAACGGCCATACGGCCGTTAAAAATGAGGATTTTTGATTACCGACAGCCCCTAAGCCGTGGCAACATATTTTTTTTTTACTTTCATCGATATTCGTAGAAATTAATACCCTGCCCAGCCCTGTATCTTCCTGTATTGAGCTGGTAGTGTGGACAGGCGACTCAAATGTTATTATTTTGTTAGTTTTCGCAGTAAAACATGGGTCGCTTGACAAAGAAAATGTCTTGCGTGGTTACCTAACATTTAGTAAAAAAGAAATTCCAAATAGCCTAATAAAATTATAATACTGTTAAAGACGGCACAATATTCAAGGGATACTTGACGTTCTGTTGTTTAGCCTCTCACAAACTAAAATATCGAAATGGAATGAACTAAGATAACCTCATAAAATTTTTTTACCAAATTGCCACGTCCTTGTCGGCATTAAATTTTATATACCTACATACTTCCGGCACTATGCCGATAAGCGTGGCAATTTGGGTATGGACGGCGCCCCTTAGTGAGATGAAGTTATTTTTTAGGCTAAATTGTTACCAGTTAAAAAATGACAATTAAAAAAAATATATTGCCTTGTTTTTAGTCATCTTTAGTGACCTCAGTTATGAGCGAAAAAGTATTTAGTAACTACTTGCTTCAAGCAGTATACTTTATCAAATACTAAAAAAAAACCTGCATACTGGCATATGATCCCCAGACTTGTCCATAAAAAAGATTTTTTGACTTGGGAGCTTACAGTATACAAATTTTATGCTACTACTACACGAGGAAAGAGGAAAGATTCCTATATTAAAAAATAAGCATAATGTGAGCTGGATCTGAGACTTTCGCTAAGCGTAACTGAGCCTAATTCGAGAATTTTATACGCTTACAAAAAACATATACAGTATATATAGTACTTATTTGTTTTTAATCTGTCACTTTATTTAAACTTTCTCATGTACAGAGTTTAAAGTTTTGCTAAAATGTGTCCAATTTGAATAAGATGCATTTTGATTTTTAGTGAGCTCATCAAAACTTGACGATGCCCTTGGAATGGTTGATTCGCTTGCAAGTTCCTTGAAACGGAAAAATATTAGATCTGGAACTCAAAGTGCTCAAGGTTGTTCAATGGTTTTATTCTTAATAATTCGATGTTATATTACTGTTATTTTGATTGGCTAGCTTTATTTTCTTGCAATCTGATTGGCTGAAAAATCAAAACAAAAAATATCAATGAATTTTGAAAAGTTCTGGGCTATAAGAAATTATAAAAAAAAAATAGTTAAGTTATCACGTTAATACATAGGGGGCAGAATAATTGGGAACGGTATCGAGGTATACAGTGTTTGCACAAGTTTTTATCGACAAACTTTGAACATTTCCTTATTACTGCCAAGCACATTTTTTTTATAATTTTGGGCTCTCCCTGGGGGGGGGCTTGGAGCCTAAACAAGGCATTCTAGGCCTACTAAATCAGGTTTGGGCTATTTTCTCCAATAGAGATTTATTTTGTGTTTTTTTTGGCCATTTGATTGTTTCTTTTAAGGCGCGGGTCCATTAGTTATTTAGTGCTTGTTGGTAGGCAGTTTCTTTTCATTAAAAAGTTAAAGGTATAGTAAAGGGATCTGGCTAATTTTTAATCAATAAAAAATATCTCAGTAGGTCTTCTTACTATTTTCAATTTTTTTTACAGTAGGTACGATTTTCAACCACAGTCACTTAGAGTGTAAAATCTATTTCATAGCACATCAGCCTTTCTCAGAAATTTTCTCTTGAATTCATGTGAGATGTTGTTTTTCATGTGGTCGGCAGGCGCATGATTAAGGGTTTTCACGTTCACCTATTTGTCCCTCCATATTTCGTTTAGTTACCCGAAGCATATAAAACATCATTTCAAACACAACTTGACTTATTACAGTACATTGTGGTCTCATCCATTCTTGCTATTACTATCCAGGATTTGTGTTTTTTACAGCTCTTTCAGTTTTTTCAGGATTTTGCACCAAAAACGAACATTTGCAAGGGACAAATTGACTTCTTTCTCATACAGTATATAACCTATTAATTCGATCTACCTAATGCTGACATCAATCAGAGACTTGACTAGAAATGTAGGCAAAAATGATATTTCTCTGATTTCACAATATTAGACAAAGATACTTATCCGGATTTTTTCCTGTCTTTAAATATTTCTTTAAACTGTGGAAAAAAATAAAAATAAAATTCTTTGGTTTAGAGAGTTCATCAAAACTTGAAAAAGCACTTCAACATAACGAATTACTTGCTCAGTCAATGAAGCCGAGTAAGAAGAAAAAACCACATGTAAGACATTTGGAAAGAGACTCTACTGGCCAAAGGTGCTATCCATATAAAGGGCAATCTAAGAAACGTAAAAGTCAAAGAACTAAAACTGGTCATCTCAATTGTGATGTGCAAAGTTAGTGTCTTCCATTTTTCTTTGATAAGATTAAATTTTTTTTTCTAAAAAAGTTTTACTGTTTTTGGATTTCTTAAATTAAAATGTTGGAATTATTTTCCAATCATATTTAAAAGAAAATATATGCTATTATTTGTGATTGTTTTTTTTAGTTGGTAGTGATAGTTGGGTCGATGTAGAAGAAGAGGAATTTACAGATAATGGTTTGTAACTTTCTAATATTTACAATGAATCTTATTTAGTTTCTCAAAGCCATTTACATTTAAATCTAGTTCAAAAATGGAGTTGGTGGTGATTATCATCATTCTCGGAGAACTTTTTTTTTCTCTTTTTTCTCTAATTATTTTTCACAAAGCTTGAATGGTTTTTTCTTTTGATGATGGATGATTTTTGAAACTATTTGATTTTTTAGGGGACAGTACATTTTTTTGATTTTGTTTGGGAAACAAAATCTTTGGATTCAAGATGAGGGGAACGAAAAGAGGGAGGAACCGGAATTTTTGGATATTTTTGTTGGGGGAAGCCAACCATGGAGGACACTACTGTATGTTTTTGATTTTTTTTTTTCCGAAACATGCCAAACATCTAGCAATCTGAACGATTAATTCAAACAAAGCACCAACTTTTCAAATGAAGAAAGAAAATCGTAAAAAAGTGGTATATTAACTATGATGTCAAAATTTTGCCAGATTTACCTGTAAACAAAGACACACTAAAAACTTAAAACCCTGATATCTCGAGAACCATTAATGATTTTTCACAAAAGATAAAAATCATTTTGGCCAACCCATGTAAAGGTCAACCAAATGAGAAAATAGAATTTTGTCTATAATTTTGCATTACAGTGCTTGTTTAAGTTAAAAATTGGCTCAATGATGTGGAATATTATATTTTACAAGTCTGCCAAATAAGAAGAAAAAATCATTTTTAGGAATTTTATTGCTAAAAATGTGAAAATTGTGTCACGTCCGTCACACATTTTGCACCAAAAAAATCCTTTTTTCACACATAATTTTATCTATATTCAGTCAAAAAAATTCTGATGGAAATTGTTTTAATTTAAAGATAAAACCCTGGAATTTACTGTTCAAAAAAGTTTTAGCAGACATTTCTTGGTTTTGTATGCCAAATTCAGCTCTGATTCAAGGAGAATTTTCTGTCACGTCCGTCACGTTCACGTCTCTCACGCGACACTTTTTTTTGAAACAATACTGACTGGTCGTGATTGAGATTAGAGTTACGATTGATATGAAAAATAATAGCAGAAAGATTATATTAAATGCTATAAAAAAAATTATCACACCATGTAGGAATTCAGAGAACTTTTCACCGGAAATAAGAGGTAAAAAAAGTGCTGTTTTTTTGTGAAGATGTCTCGTATAAGGTTTTTCTGAAAGAGTTAGTTGGTAATTTTCATAAAAACTACAAATTTGAGCAAACAATGCACTTTAATTAAAATTACATCAAGATAAAATTCTCTGCTGTCACGTCCTTCACGTATGGATTGGCCCATTGTCATCATTTTTTAAACTCTTTAATATGAGCCTAAATTGTTAGAATAATTTGTCTTTAGTATGAGCCCAACTTGTCAGAGTACTTAGGAATTTCTCACCACAACCTAATTAGTTTTAATTACAACCTAAGTTTGATGAAGATGGGTGTTGTTTAAAATGTATAGTTATAGAGAGTATTTTTAATTTAGTATAAGCCATTTGGACTAAAATTATGCATGTTTAGCATTGATTAATTATAATATGACGAGTCGGTGGTTGCTGTCTGGCTAAAAAAATATTTAACTTTCTAAAGAGTGGTTACACCAGTGGCATAAGCCTTTATGTCCGTGCAGCTCAAGATAATCAGCTGGCATAATAAAATTGGTTAAAAAACACCTGCTTTTGAACGCCAGCTCGTTCACATCAGTAAGTTCTGGTGTCAGCTTATGTTAGGCGTTCTGAAGTAAAAGATCTTTCATCCCACTATGACCTATAGGTCTAGAGTAATTTCAGTATGCTTCATATCTAAAAAGCCTTCGGAACCTTTCGCTAATTAAGAAATTTTTATCGTTACAAATTAATCGTTATACATACATCTTACTTAATACAAAATTTCATTAAAATCTACTTATTTGGAAGTTGTTTAAGTTTCATTTATGGTTTAAAGATTAGCATTAAGATTTCATAGTATATTGATGATGTCATAAGTAAACTCACTAATGAGAGGGTACTGTCCACTAGTGTAGAAATTTCCTATATCCAAGGCCAATTTATTGCATTCGTTATAAACTTTAAATGCTAACTTAAGAACCGTTTATTAAGCTTTTTTGATGAAATAAAAGCATTGTTCAAGAAATTTAAAGCTGTTTTTAATGAATAACAATCATATATTTGATTTCGGGATCCCTTTAGTTTTTTGTGCTGCTGTATATCGCTTTCTGGAGGTTTTTTAAAAGCATTTTTTTTCAGTAAATGTATTTTAGTCTAAGCATTTTTCAATCTCTATATTTATATATTCTTTATCCGATTTTTCAGATAACCAATGAAATTTATTTGCTATATAATTCTAAATACCTAACTATACATTACCTATAGTCATTGATATGAAATATGGTGATTGTATTTCCTCAAATAAACACTGATTCGCTCTAAATTTCTTGGTGTATACCTTCTAATAAGTGCTATTTTTAGATACGACACAGATGGGGCTTTTTTGGAATCTCAAGTGCAGCGCTCTTAAAGGGAGGTGTTAAAATAATACAGGAAATATAGTAGTATACATAAGAATTTTGAAGATAAGAAAGTTTAAGAGTTGAGAAACTCTGCTGAGCTAACAATAATAATTTCGTTTACACCAGTGACATAAGGTTTTAGGTCAACTGAGCTGCCCTGAAATCAGGTCTCATGTCACTGGGGGATGTGAATCATGCTCAAGCTTTTAAAACATAGGTGTCATCATAGTACTTTTATGTAACTCATCATTAGAGCTAGTTGTGTAAACCAGAGTCTAGATTTTGTATTACTGTATAAATAATTGTATCCATTGTTATTATTATATTTATAACAAATGACAATATGTTTTATTAACAAAATATAAACTTTAAAACCAAAATCTGACTGAATTATATATAATTGGATTTAGTGTTTTTTAGATCAGCATTAAGATTTATATGTTAGATTTTTCAAGAAAATATCTTGGCGTCCTTGATGATTATCTCAAAAAAATAAAACCGAAGAAAAGGTCAACTTGGAGTAAGCGCATAGAGTCTTGTGAATTAAAGTGGAAGGAAGGACGTGAAAACATCAACCGGATAGTTATTTCTAATAACTCAATAAATACAATATGCCAGAAGTGTTTCGAGATGAATGCATCTATTAGTGCAGTGAGTGTATTGAACAATACTTCTGCTACAAATGTGATAACGAGCGACATTTTGACTATCCCATTCACAATCGTATTACATTTGTTGATGGTTTTCCTTGTCCATTATCCCCTACTGAGAAAATAAATGCTGATAATGAAGTTGAAGAAGCAGGTAGTTGAGTTATTTTTTAAGTACAATCTGCAGTATTGCACTCCTTGAAATTTTTCACTGTCTTTTCTTAAGTTTTCTTCACTACTACAAACCTGCTTGATGGTTCCTTTAACCCTTAAAGTGTTGAGCGTATAATTTTACTATAGTCCCCACAGACTGAGCACATTTGGGAATTACTGTTTTTTAAAATTTTTTGATTTCAAAATTACATAACTTACTGGTTTTATGATATTTTTTCTTGAAATAAAAAGCATTTTAAAGTGGTTCTGAATGCTTGATCACAATCACAAAGTTTAGTGTATAGGGTTAATTTATGCCAAGAAATCTGAATATCTGAGTCATTCTGTACAGAATTTAGTATTTTGGTTACTGTATTGTTTTTTTAACACAGACACAAAAATGTTGGGAAGGTGTGTTTTTAACTCTTCAAATTATGTTATTAACAGCTCGTTTTGTACCATTGTTAAGTGACATATGTGGAAATTGTGGTGGCACAAAGTTTGGAAAGAAGCAAACAAAATCAACTTCAGTTGTTATAACACTTTCAGGTTTGTTATGTTGTATTAAGTGCGAACCAAATCCCCATAAAAACATTTAGTTCCAGAAATCGTTTAATTATTTTGAATTATGATAACAACATGTTTAAAGAATTGGTCCCACCAAAAAATTCAAAATTTTAAAATTATGGTATTTTGTGGCCCTGTATGGTTATGGTAAGTCACTCCAAAAATCTTCCGTTCAAATAAATTACGCAGTTAAAATAATGATATCAAATACAGCGATATATGAAGAGAGTTTTGTGTGACGTCATTGTAGGTCTAAAAGAACAAGCTACAGTAGTGTTTAACTACTTGAAATAAAGCCTATAAGTGTAGAACGTTTAAGCTATAATAAACTATAAGAATAAAACCCGGGAGCGCTTTTTTTGACTTTTGCTATTTGGCCCACGGTCTGTAAAAACCCTTCTGAAGTTCCGTTTGTCCTAAAAATTGATACTTTGTAACAAAAAGCATTATATTTAGGATTAAATTTGCCATATTTTGTAATTTTTTGATGACGTCAGCATATTTTTACACATTTATATAAATATAAAAATTTAGCCCTATCCTGAAATTGAAAAAATCCTCAGCCCCAGATAAACCCGCCAAAAAATATATAATCAGTAAGGTTCAAACCATGCTTACTAGTTTCTGACCCTTTTAACATTTGTAGCTATACAACCATTTCTAAACATTTTTCTAAACAGAGGATTTTCATATAACTTCAAATGCTTTTTAGACATGTGGTTTAAATTGTGTGAAAAAAACATAGGGAAATGGCCGAATGGCTACAAAAATGATAAAACTTAGAGGCCTGGAACTAGTTTAAAAATAGGTTTAATTTAATTTGCTCTGATTTTTATATGTTCTGTTTATAGGTCGATTTGATTTGTCTCAATATCTTCACATATGTATCGATTGTGAAACTACTAGTGACCCATTTACAACAAAAAATGTCATTGAGTCTGGTTATTGGCCTATAGCCCCAAATGTGGTTTCAGTGCTTATCAAGACAGAGGTTTTTGTTTTATGGGATCAATTCAGAAAACAAATGCCTGGATCATCAGAAAGATCCTTTCTTGAATCATTGAATAAGCTCACAAAATTACATGGCAGGGTAAGTTTTTAAAACAAAAAGTTTTTTATATTTCATTGTCAATTTAATGTTTTTTCATTCTTGTATGACATTTTTAAGGTGAGGTCCTGATATTTTGCAGTGTTGCATAAATATAATTTGATTTTAGCTACTGTATGTTATTTATTAATTTTTTTGTAAGATGATTTTTTATTGTAAGTTCAGGCCTGACAGAGCAGGGGGCAAGGCACTCGGCCCTCACTTTGTTGTTTAAAAAAGTTTTTTTGACAAATTGGGTGGGTACTTTGGACCCTCACATTTCATTTTATATCTAGATTGTAGTTTATGTTTAACAATTTCAAATATTTATGTATACCCTAAAGCACCAATGATTGCTGGAACAAGCTATGCCTAATTTAAATTGTCATACATTACAACTACGGCACTTACTACTAAGACTATATGAGATGTTGCAGATGCTTTTATGTGCCCATTTACCATTAATTGCTTGTCAGACATGTCTAGGGGTTTATAACATATCCTGTCACGTAAACGGTCCCTGTATACTAGTCAAAGTTAGTAAACTTCTGTTCGTCCGTTTATTGGTCCGTCCAACCGTCCAGCATTTATCTCACAAACCGTTCATTAGTTTTTTCTGAAAATTTGCATGGAGCGATAGGGTCATTTGGGATTAGGCATGACGGAGCTGAATTTTCATCGAAAACTCTTGTTTTTTGGTACTGGGATCTTTTTTGCCCAAAAAGTCCCCCAACAGTGCTTTTTTCAACCTTTTTACAAATTTTTCGAAATCTGTTCATTAGATTTTTTTATATATTGCAGTAAGTTAGAGCTATATAGAGGGTAACTTTTGGCGTATATATGGTCACCTGTCAAAAACTCTTGTTTACAAGTACTAGGTCTAAAAGCGCCCAAAAACAGGCCATCACGGAAGCCCGAAAATCATGTCTTCGCCATTTTCTCTAACCAGTGGTTTGTTTAAAACTTGGAGTAAACCTTAGAAAATATAAAAGATGTTTTTCCATTAGTATGACGGCTTATTTTAGGTTCTTTTTCGAGAGGCATGGGGCCTAAACCAGTTTCGTAGGGTCCAAAAATTAAATTATGTTTTGGCCATTATCGGTATGACTGATTTGCTTCAAACCTTGAGTGAAATTAAGTAAATTTAAAAGAACTTTTTCCATTAGTACGACGGCTTATTTTGGGCTCTCCTTCAGGTGGCATGGGGCCTAAATTGGTCGTCTCAGGGCCCAAAAATCATGTTTGGTCATTTTCATTAAACAGTTTGAAGATTTAGCTTCAAAATTTGAGTGAAGCTTAGTAAATAAAAAAGAAGTTTTTCTTTTAGTATGGTGGCATATTTTGGGCTTTCTTTCGGGGCATGGGGCCCAAAAATCATGTTTTGGCCATTTTCTCCAAAACCGTGTGGCCGTTTTGGTTCTAACTTTCACTGAAGTATAGTAAATATAAAAGAAATTTTTCATTGGTGTGTCAGCTTGTTTTGTGATTTTTCTGAGGGCCTATGGCCTAAACGGGTTGTTTTACGGTGCCTGAAAACCACATTTTGGCCATTTTTCTAATCTGTTAATCACCGGTTTGCTTCCAATTTTGAGTGAAGCTTAGTAAATATAAAAGAAGTTTTCCATTAGTATGTCGGCTTTTTTGGGTTTTCCCCTGGGTAGTCTGGGGCCTAAATGGGCCATCATGGGGCTCTAAAGTCAGGATTTGGCCATTTTCTTCTGAAACCGTTTGATCAGTTTACTTCAAATTTCCCGTGAAGCCTAGTAAATATAAAATAAGTTTTTCTATTAGTATGCCGGCTTTTTGGGTTCTCCCCTAAGAGGCCTGTGGTCTAAACGGGCTCGTTTCGGTGCCCGAAAATCATATTTTGGCCATTTTCCCCAATAGAGATTTATTTTTGGACTCTTTTTGGTCATTTGATTGTTTTTTTAAGGCCTGGGAGTCAATTAGTCACTCAGTGCTTTTTTTCCATTTTAGAGTGGAAAGATTGTGCGTTCATCGTTTTCTCAGGCATTCAAAGAATGGTGCTTTACAGAGTATGAGCTTGACTGCATTCAAGAAAAAAAATGGTTAGAATGTCCTTCATGCGCGATAAAGCAACACTCTTGTCATGTTGATGGTAATTGCAAACTTTATCGTTATAGAAACTCTGGAAAGTAAGTCACTTTTTAAAATTATTTATACTACAATTTTTCCCTTAGTTTTACAGTTCCAAACTTTGCAACTTTAATTTTTTTTTATTATTTCAACAAAAAAATGATTCACAAAACATTGTAACTTTTCTTAACTTTTTTGTTACCTGCATTCGTTATGGAATTGTTCTGATTATAACTCCTGATGAAGTTAAATGATTTAAGGTATGATAAAAGGTATAGATCTAATCAGGAGTTACAGATTCATACCATTTAAATGCTCCTAACTTTCATGTTCCTTAACATTAGATTTTGTTCCCGAAGTGCTCTTATATTCAACTCCTTACAATGCTGGCTTATCATCTAACTTTTATATGATTTAAATATGCAAATTCTAAAAAAAATTGCTTTTAGCTCCTTTTTAATATTTTATTAAATATGATCCAATTCTCGTTTAAAGTCTTTACTGTCTTCCTTCCCCTGACTTGAGGGTAAGGAGTTTTGTTTGTTTTGTTTCGTTTGGCAAGAAAGGGGATAGGCGATAAAATGTTTTTATATTAGGCAATATTAGGGTGCACAGAAGATTTTGTCAAATACCTAGTGAAAGACAGAATTCCATTTAAGTTTTATTTGTGCCAATGTTAATTTCCTGGACTATAACTCTCTGCAGTCCTTGGACACTTGTCTATTAAGCAGGAAAACTGCATCCTCGCAGATGCAAGTGTTGGCTTTTAATTTTTAAGTTTATGAACTGTTGTTTTCTTATTTTTGAATGATGTAACTCATCTCATCTCATCCAAATAATATTTTTTCAAACTACTAAGATAGAATAATCCTAAACCTTGTCCTATTGCAAAATAATATGCACATTGTGAATATTAGTATTTGGCCATTTAGTTTATACATGTTGTTGGTTATTTTCACAGAATAAAAACAAAGCCCTGTCCCTTTACCCCTGTAAGCCCAGTCACTATGATGGGCTGATATTGAAAGACCGCCACATATGGTTAAAAAAGTCTGGAAATAAATACAGCATCTGAGTGGCTCATCGTTCCCATAATAATTTAATAATATTGTTAAAATAGTTGTTTTTATTATATTCGATACTTGTAAATTATAGTATATTATTTCAGCAAAAGAAGAGATTCTTATTATGGCGACTTGTTTATCTTCTCTAATTCGAGCGTTAGCAAACTTATTCAGTCTGTATATAAAAACCCATCTAAGGTATGTAAATGCAATTATGTAAAAAACTTTTTTGAGAAGAAAAATGTACTTTTCTTTTTGCAATTGGATAGAAGTTTGCTGATTCAGCAAAAAATGTACTATTTCAGTAAAGTTTAAACCAATTTTAAAACTCAAAAAGTGTACATTCTGTATGAACCATACTGCGTTCTTAAGGTATTTTGAGCTCTTTAGTGTGGTGGAACTCGTTTGGAATAATCTACAAAAAGTGAATGTGTTAACAAAATGGAAAAATGAAGTAACACCATTTTTTGCAACCTTGTTTTTAGCTCTGTTCATTGGTTAAGTCAGTTTTCAAATTTTATTCTATTTTTTGTATTAAGTTTCTTAGGAAATAGGTCACTCAGAATTTTGACCCGATGTTGAATCAGAGTTCACTGCCCTAAAGTCATTCACTTCATTGATTCATGTTTGCAAATGTTAAAACTGTATAAAATTATTATAGGAGCGTTTCTTCCGTAACTGGTACATAACAGCAATATTACCCGGCCTATTAAGTTTAAGCCTTATTCTCGTTAATTCATCTAGTTTCATTCTGATTTCTCATGTGGTGGGAATTGGTCAGCAGCTAAAAATGTGAGTCGGAAAAGAGGTTCTGTCGATGAGACTGGATTAGAAGTTGCGTGTTGCCGTCATCAGTTTGGTCAGAAGGCTGTAAACATGAAGCAGGGTGAATTATACGGCTCTGCTTTGTACCTAATCAAATATCACATGATTCCTAACAATGTGGAGTTCATTTTCTCAGATATTATATGCAAACTATGGAAGTTTTGGAAAAGAGTGGATAGTAGTATCTTGTAAAAAATATGTGGAGCCTTGTCAGTCATGCATGCTAAAGGACACAATCTGACCAGTGAAGTAACTTATTACTATCATAGTTTTAAATTGTTAAATTTTTTGTTGTTGTTGACTTTTTCCTTTAGGTTTTTTGTGTAGGAAAGTTGCCAGTTTCTTTTTTGTTAAAAGGGTTCTGATGTCACTCAAAGTGTTAGTGTTTTTTGTTACTTTTAAAGAATTTTGGCGTTTCACTTGATCCAGAAAGCTTCACCTTTTATGAGCGCCTGGAGGAAGAAATTTCTGTGCCAAAAATATTTTGTCGAAATAGTTTTTGCATATAAAGGCAGTAAATAAGATTGCTGATTTTGCGGATAAATTGATATTTTTATTTTTTTTTATTGTTTCATTCTTAAACCTTTTCTTCACTTGAAATACACCGAAATTTGATAAATAGTAGAAAAATATTTTTTATTTTTGTTTTTCAGTTTGGCCAATGTTTGCAAATTTACAAAAATGTACTTTTGCAGATCCATACAATAAGTAAAGTTTTACATACGAAATATGAAAAAAAAAATCTAGTTAAAATATAGAATTTATGTTAATGCGGCTTTAAAAATGTTCATGAGCAGAATTTCAATAGTGATTTATTTATAATACAAGGTTCAGTGGGATGGAAAATTGACTAGTGGCACAGGAAAGTCTACAGGTGAAGAATGTGAACAGTTTTTGAGTTGCTTATCTAGAGCTTCCAGCACTACTAAGTACCAAAGACCCGGAAGTTAGTGACAAAGATTTATTTTTTCTAAGAAATAGAAAATAGACTGAATGGCTACATAATAATTCATAAAGCTTCGAGAAAAAAGGCACTTTTAAGCCCTTGTCCTCTGGTTAGTGCCCACTAGTCCTGTTCTTTTTCGCCTGCATAAAAACGTACACAATCTTACACACATCTTAAATCGACTAATGTCAGACCTCTAGGGTTCCATTAAACTTATCACGTAGGCAAAAAATGTGTAATAAAAGCATTGCTCCCTTCACACAATGAAAAATATTTTTGGAAATTTGTGTTTTTTAGGTGCCGAATAAGGGACACAAAATATTTTACTACAATCTACCCTAACATGTACTTTTTTAAAACTAAAGCCCCATCAAAGTAATGCTTATTGTTTTATATTACCGGAAAAGCTTTGTGCTTAGTATTTTTTGAATCTCTAGAAGTTATATATTTAGTATATTTAGGATCTCAAAAAAGTTATATTTATAAAATGTTAGTATGTATTATTACAATAAAGTGCTCCAAAATTGTTAAAACAATCGAGCTATATAATAT
>JAUOBW010214101.1:0-13486 GCA_032360285.1 Lepidozona retiporosa | reverse complement strand
GTTTTGATTGATACATAAGTAGTAAATATCCAAGAATAATAAAATATTTGTAGACATCTTTTCCTTCGCTTGCGATCACTAGGCGTTAAATCCTGATATTGCGCATGAATGAACTTTTACTTTTTTCCTTTCTCTATTGTTTAAGTATTTAGTGATTAAGTGTATTAAGCGTGAGCAACTTCATTATAGTGTATTCATTAACACTTAATAACAGTATAATGTATTATTATGGCCTGTTTATTAAGTGGTGTTTTATTGACGGAAGTAAACATTTAACAAGTTTGTTTTATTGTTTTTAACATGGCCTGACGCACGGAAGTGTTTTATTAAATCTGGTATAAATGGAACATTATATTTATACCGTGTAACCATGGAACTATAATCTATATAGTTCCATGGTGTAACTCCGAAAATAATCCTCCCGTGTATAAGCCTTCTCCCAAAAATAAGCCCCCCAATTTACTAACACATTTTTCCTTCCAAATATACCCCTGTATATAAGCCCCCCCCCCAAGGTTGCCTTTTGTGATTTTCTATGAGTTTTAAGAAGACGGTTCACGGTTGAATTAGCTGTTTTGAGGGATATTACAGAGGAATAATGCATCTAACTTTAACTTGGGATAAAGCCCACATAAAAGGTATAAGGGTATATTTATGACAAAGAGAAAAATAAGTAACATTTCGTATGAAATTAAATGAATTAATTATTTTACTAACACATTATTTACCTCCGTGTATGAGCTTCCTGAATATAAGCCCCCCCGAATAAAAACCCACAAAGTGTCCTTTGTCTTAATATAAGCCATATGGGCTTATTTTCGGAGTTATACGGTATCTTCTATTTAATTATCGTAAAATCCCGGATATAAGGTCTGGGCTTAATGTGCTTATATTCGGGGGATATGTGTGTTTTATTGCTATAATAATTAAGTTAAAGAATATATTTTAAGGAAGTTTATATTAATACACCCGTCTTTAAGTATTTTTTCCTTTAGAAAACTTGCTCATCATCTGTTCTCTAATAAGGAAGTATACTATCCCGGGTATGGGAGTTTATAACAAATAAAATACTGTATATGAGTGAGAGGTATTTATCTTAAGCATTGCTAGAATACACAAAACAATCCACTAATTGTTCACTCCACTGGGCAATAATCACACGTCCAATAAGTGGGTACTGTCTTCATTAGACCAACGCATTTCCTAAACACAGAGAGAAATACAAATACCGTCAAATCTCGGATATAAGCCCCCCGGATATAAGCCCATGGGATTTTTACATGGTTTTGAAAACAGATAAAATCATCTTAAAAGTACTGTTTTAGATAAAAAAAAACAAGCTTAAAAAGAGTGTTTCAAAGTAAAAAATAATCATAGGATATCCTGAGTCCAGATCATTTACGATTTTTTGAAATGCCTTTATCTTATTTTACGGTAATTATGGGCACCCATTTTTTATTCACACCGTAACTTTCCGTAAATCAATGAAAATAAGCCTCTTAGACCTATTCTGCATGGGTATTTGGGGGGAGGGGGCTTCTTTTATAATTTAATCGAATTAAAAGATACTCATCTGAACCGAATTTGAGTCAGCAAATTACGAAAAATTGTTATATAACCCTCAAATTCGGTTCAGATGAGTATCTTTTAATTTGATGAGGCGTTTTCATAAAGTTTAACAAGAATTGATTGACCCAAAAAAACAAATATTATTTAAAGTATGTAAGGTCTGATGTATTTCTTGGGGGGTTGGGTGACAGAAATGTCGATTAAAAATATATTTAGCTTAATATGAATTATAAAGAAATTATAACTTTGGCCACAAGTAAGCATTTAGTAAATACATACCAATGATACCACTTTTCACATTGATCACATTCAACCATGTTGATGTTTTTAATGTCAAGGCACTTCCAACACATCCAGTCTTTTTCCATCGCTGAAACTAATAAATGATGTAATAAAAATAACTACAGTAGAGTCTCCATAACTCGAATGGGCAAGGGGAATAAAAATTTGTTCGAGTTAGAGAGAGATTCGAGTTATAGGGAGCTAAAATAGAGGGAGCCGTACTTGAATGGGACCAAATTTTTGTCTCGAGTTAAGAAGGCATTCGAGTTATAGAGGTTTGAGTTATGGAGACTCTACTGTATTACTTAATTGAATATTTCGATTTTTTAACCAGGATACCATTCTCTCAACACCTCCTTCCTGCTAATTATTCTTCAAAAATTTTACTAATTCCACTTATAATTAAAAAATACAACCCATCGCAGCATTTATAATTTTTTTCAATCAACCTTTCCCGCCGAGACCTAAGAGAGGTAAGGGTTTGATTTTAGTAACAATAACAACCATTTAATATATCACTTTATTTACTTGAAAAAATCGCTCATTTAATCATCGGTTTAATTCTTTCCGGTACCCACCTAACAGACACGGATGGTGATTCTACCCGGGGATTCTACCCATATTTGCCTGGGGTATGGATAGGGCCGGATAAAATTGAACCCACATAGACCTAAAGCGCACATTTTCTTTCTACGGGAATTTGCCGTGTTTCCATCTGTGGAAAATATTATCACAATAGATAGATAAATGATAAAGACGAAAAATCCGCAGCAACTGATTATGCCGTACCTGAACTTCTATGGTTATATTATATAATAACATATTAGAGACCTCAACCAAAAAAAAATGTTTTTGGGCTATCGGTCTTTTTTAGGACCCTCTTTTAAAACTTTTGTTTCATGAATGAGAATCCTGTCCTGGAATTTTCATATTTAAGATATTTAACCCCCGCATCTGTACCCATAAAAAATGGCCGCCACCTTATCAAGTATATGTACATGTACTAAACATACTTACTGTGCCGTTCAATAGCAGACCACGATTTAGTATCAAAAAACGGTTTTAATTTCTGATGTTTGACATACAAAATATCTACTGGTGGATGCTCGTCGTCTAGTTTGAAATCGTTCATCTTTAGATCATGTTTTTTTGCTGCCTTTTCATCCACTCCAAACCAGCTGAGATACTTGAGCAACGCTAAAAGGAGCAATAATATGTCATTATATTCTGATACTTTCATTTTGCTATAGTTAGGGAGTGGAAACTGGGGATGCATTGAGGGGTACCGCAGTAGTAGTGCATTACTGCATTTTTGTGATAAATTGAATTTGATTAAATCCTTTTATAATATGTGAAGAAAGTTCAAAAATATTATTAAGTAAAAAAAGAGTTGTGCGGGGGTACTACAAAAGTACCCCTCGATCCAGCCGGTCTTTTTTCACAAAATTTGAGTCTCAATAGTCCTAAAAAATCATTTTATTAAGCGAAATATGTTCTAGCAATCAATACAAGGTTACATGTTAAGAATTTTCTATTTTTGAAAATGACCGAAATTTTACAAAATACCAAAATGGCGTCATTTTGACGTCAAATAACTCCGACATCTCGTAATACGTGGCCGATATACCAAATAGTTATAATACCCGATATAGATGTAAGTAAGTAAGTATTTATTTCGCCAAATAATTTACATTAAACCGTAAAAAATAAAAATTGTTAATAAACTGAAAAAAATTAAATATGGCAAGGATAAGCACAAAAATTGTCTGTCAACAATATTTCCATTGTGGTCCTATTATACGTCACACACAAACACAAATACCACCCTGAGAACCCGCCCAACCTAATAAAATGAAAAAAGAATACACTTAGTCTTATCTTCTCCAAAATGAACACTTAGCTTATTATCAACATGGATGGATGGTATACATGACCAATATACATGACGGGTATACATATCTGATACACATAACAAATATACACGACCAGTATACATAACCAATATCCTTGTTGTTAAACATACCTGATTTGCATACCCGATATACATGACCAATATGCTTGACCGATACTCATAACTAATATACATGACCAGTAAAGTTTACATTGTATTAAAAATAAAAACTTACTGCTGTTAATGACAGGAAGAGACTTTTCCGTTGATACAATGATCTCCATCTCCATTGATACCTGTTCAATGTTATGTACCACTTCTTTGTCATCATTCCAACTTTCTGTGTTATAAAAGTTGTCCTTCTCTTCTGAGGTTGGCTTGGCAAATCTAATATTTGGATTAGTCTTTCTTTTTTTTTTGGTGGAATAGAACTTTTGTTGTGGAATTATCTTTTTGTTGGAAGGAATAGATGATTCAGAAGGCTTTAGTTCTTTTACTGATTGATATCGAGACATGGCATCGAAAGTATTAATAGAAGAAGAAATTTGTTTCTCGACGTGTTTTAACGCTTCTTCATCTAAGTTACTGCAATTTTCTACCCGCTGTAGTAATCCTAGCAGTAAACCTTGTGTTTTAGACTTCATCTTCTCAAATGATGAAATCTCAGAATTATTTATATGAGATAGCGTTGCTTCGATTTCTTTTTGGTTGTAGTCATCGTGATATTCAATTACATCTTCAGAAATAAGATCTATTTTATTATTGGAAAAAAGAAAGCGTTTTAGAAGATGCACGTGTTTACAAGAGGTGTTGTTAATTAAAAAATCAGGACATGTGCAGTGGTAGATGTGAGTGCACACATAACATACTATACAACGTAATCTACAGCCAGCTACGTCACATTTGTCAGATAACTTTGTTGTTGAGTAATAATTCTTCCCATCAGTAGATTTTATTTTAAACACATTTTCATTTTCTGTGTTGGTAATCAATGTGTAACACATGCTGTTGCTAGTTAAATGACGGTCGTGGATGGTTTTCATTCTTTCAGTTAAAGAACCCTTGGTTAGCTTGATTAATCTCGAATAGCTCTTATCTCTTGAAAACTTTAAAAGGTTTACTAGAGCAGTATCTACGCGTTTGTTGTATTTGCCTTTTAAATAATTATACTTATATGTCCGATGAAAAGCTTCAGCAAACATATTGCAGTTGATACCATCACCGATGCGATAACAATATGCCCAATGTTTTTTTACGTTGACCCAATATTGGAGAAAATATCTTTGGAATTCCGATGTTGCATCGGATGACAATCTATCTATAAGCGATGCAAGTTTCTCTTCAAATAAATTGACATCCATCTCTTCAAGTACTGTTCGCAATAATTTATAAACACTAGCTTCAATTTCTAAGTTACCAATTTTTTTGCGAAGCTCTTCCTTCCAAGCTTTGTCTACGTGCCAGGTGCAGAATAAACGTTTTGGTTTGCATAGATTGACGTCACAATATGCATTATAAAACTGAGGAGCAAGGTCTGTCATGAACCATTTTGGTATCACAATACCCACTTCATGTTTCAGTTTTTCGAAAAATATTCGAAGGAAATCTTCTGTTTCATGGTTTGCCAAGCACCATCCAACTGGTTGACCTTGTCCGAACTCATCTACAACCAACAGTGTTGAAAGAAGAAAGTCGTATCCAGTGGTACCATGAGTTGTATCGCAACACAAACCATTCTTTCCAAACTTCTTTAAAAGTTCTTTCTGTGCTTGAGTTTGGATAATAATTATAAAATCCTCTGATTTTATCGGGAACTCAGCCGATTCCTGACCTAAAAGAGTAAAATTCATCCATATCATTTCAAGCTATGAAATTTAGGTAAAAAACACAAATTCCAAAAAAAAAATTTTAGCTAACTATTACACATGAGTACCGTAATGCTTCTAATAAACGCACAGGGTGTTTATTAATTAATTTGATTTTCAAAAGAGCCTTCTATTCGAGGGGGCGTTTAATTAAAAGAAGGTGTCGTTTATTAAATATTTCATTTTTGTTTGATATTTTTATTTATTGTCAATTTAACCCATTTACAGACCAAATAAATCACTCTCAACGCATTAATTATATATTAACCTCTCCCTTACAGTATGAGTATTAAAATCTAATTACTTTATCGGACAAAACTTTATCGGACATAATTTTCGTCACCTTGAGAAGATTTTGTCAGTTTTGTCCAAATTTTCTTTGGATTAAATTTTTCGTCGGGCTTAATTTTCGTCACCTCGAGAAAAATTCGTCACGTTTGTCCGACAAAGTTTTACTAGATGTAATAATATATATTATATATTTATAAATTGTTAGTGTATGTATTATTACAATAAAGTGCCTCAGAATTGTTAGAACAATCAAGCTATAAAATATCCATAAAATAAGAATATTTAACTATAAAATTACTACATAATGTTTTGTGCTAATGCAATTTTCAAGTAATTTGGCTGCATATTTAAAATTGGATGTATATTTAAAAACATTGCATCAACCAAATTACTTTAAAAATTGCATTAGCATGAAACATTATTAGTAATTTTATAGTTAAATAACATTGTATTTTTCTGATTTTTATCATTATTATTATATAATTTCCGGGAATGAACTTTCGCGAATGACGCTTATTGGCATTCTCGCAAGAATAAACTCTCGCAATTTGGTGTAACTTTTGTAAAATATGTGACTATTACACCAGTGATTACAAGTGCTTGTTATGCAGTTTTGTCAAAAATTCAAAATTTTATTTTCATGGTTCTGGAATAGATTTCCAGTTTAATATTTAAAATAAATAATTTTATGGTCATTTTATGGTCATATACATACAAAAAAGGTGAGTCAGAAAAATATTTTTTGGAGGGAATAAACTTCCGTGAATAGCCGCATTAGGGATATTTCGCAAGAATAAACTTTCGCGAATATAGTCTTATATGATTTTCATTATTTTGAACTTTTTGAATTGGAATTAAATGTATTATTATATCAAATAGAGTATTAAAATACAAACATTTCAATTAGCTAACCTTATGTCATCTAGAATCTTATCACGACTTATGCCTTGTTGTAGTTTAGCAGCGATTTTCTGCCGTTGGCGCTTATTCAGCCAGGTGTGATGCAAATCCTTGTTGTGCCCATAATGTGTATAACAAACCTCCGCATTTATCTTTCCATCAAATTCAATCTCCTTGATAGTTGAAGTACAATTTTTGTTCAGCTTGCATGTACCTAAAAAGTAACATTGGAAAGAATATTATGTTATATGTGCCAATTACATCTATCATTGACTACGTTTTACCCACGGCTGCCAAAAAAATCCAACCTGGAGAAATAACGCAATGTGTATGTAAGGGTGAGCAAGGTGAATATAATATGTAGCGCATAACTATTCTTCATACTCATTAAAGATTAGACTAACGTCAGAAGTACACACTCAATCACTTTACATGCAAAATCCATTTGTATTCATATTCGATCTTATGGCTAGGGTTACATACATGTTTAGTTTACATGACTCCAAATATAGGAGTAAAACGCATTGGTATGCATCTGAAAAATATCTCCTGCATTCACTCTCCTAGGATGAGTGGAGATTATGTTTGAAATCAGAAAAGAAGGATTATGTCTCCTAATTTCTTATCAGTGCAGGGATTTTGTTTGTTTGTAACATACCGAAAAAACATACCAAAATAAATATAAAATTATGAAAAACTGTCCCATTCCGCAGAAATACGTAGCTTGCCTGGGTGGGGATAGGACTGTGGGGATAGGTGGATGTCGAAAAATATCGAACCGTGAGTTATTGTTAATTTAAGTTCTTAATAACTTAATAACTTCGCAGCTATTTAATTTTGATAAATTTTAATCATGCTAGCTATAAGAATTACATGCAAACCTGATGACTTTGTTCTTCTCTTTCCATTCCTTTTTTGTTTGTACACACCACATCGGTTACACTGCCAATATTTTACATTAGAACCATCTTTTGAAGTAGTTTCGCCCTGTGTTTTAATATATGCACTCCCTTCTTGCTCTTCCAAATCACATTTCCAATTATCGAATTCTTAATAAATTAAAAATAATATATATATTAACAATTTTAAACTAATCATGAAGGAGACCGACCCCTTTTCCAAAATAAGTATATATATTTTTATTTAAGGAGGCTTATTTTTTACAGATATTATAAAAAAGTTCACATATATTTCACCATATTCGTTCCATTTATATTCGCACAAAATTTATTCTACTATAATTATTCTTGTATTTCTAGTTGACGCCCAGAAAAAGAAAAAAGTTTGTTTTAACCCAAGAAATTTCAACCTCAATGCTATTAAAATTCTACAAATAAAACTAAAAAAATTAAAGCATTTAGCCCTAAAAATACAGTACTAAAAATCTTTAAAGTAAAAAGTTTAAGAATACTAATATTACGTTTCATATAGGGATTTACTTATTCTAGCATTCCATACACATGTTTAAAAACGCACAGATAATAGATGATTATGATAAAAATGACGGCAACTGCTGATGATGAAGATGACGGCGGAGGAGATGAAGGTAATCATTATAATGATGATGATGATGATGGCGATGATGATGATAATGTTATATACCTGCTTTATTATCAAAGTTTAGTAACTCAGTTCTAAATTCCATATCATGGCTAGAAGTAAGATGTTTTCGTAAATCAGTTATTCGGTGGAATTTATAGCCACATTGAGTGCATATGCAATTTCCAGCTTTAACGGGTGAAATATTCTCTATTCCATGAAATCGAATAGTATGCCTCTTCAAATCTGCTCGCCGAGTAAAAGTACTTTTACAATCGCCGTTATTACAATAAAATGAGGAGGAAATAGATTCATTCCCTGCTGAATTTTTAGAACTAAAGCACTTGTTCTTAGGAATTTTACCGACGCTGCTTTTGTCTAACGTTTTGTTTAATATTGGATTTAAAATAGCAGGATCACAACGTTCAATTTCTACATCCTCGTCAGAATCGGAAATCAAATGTTCATCGTTATTGGGAGCAATGTAATCGATATTAATATTGTCTTCCGAAAACCAAGATATCAAGCAAATTCGTAAATATTTATTATACTTTGTGGGCTCTTGAAGAAACGTGTACGCAGTTTTGGTTGATTGAACGGATGTTAATAAATCGTATAATGTTGGACATAAACATGATATTGCAGTTACCACCAGTGCCACAACGCCGCAAACATTAAAACAAGTTTGGAGTGGATATTTCTTACAAATGAGAGGATTGCATTTGTGTCTACCTATTGAGTCGGTTAGTTCACTATCATGACATACAATCATACTAGGTGTTTCTTTATTTGTTGAGCTATATATTTCATCTAGGTAAAGATAAACCTTTTCACTAAGTCCAATAGGTACACACCAGCCAAGTGAATCACCATACGTCAAGGTATTATTTAATGAGTCAAATATACATAAAGACCAATGGTTCCCCGGGTTTGAATCCGCTCCTATGAAAGTTGACCCATCAGAGTTCCTCCCTATATTAACAACGAATGCTACTTTAACAGGTGACGCAAAACTGGATTCTTTTCTCTTATTAAGTGTCCTTTGTATAAAGCGGGATATGTTATGTACCCTGTTAAAATAAACACAGAGTACATCAGATTGCTGACCATTAAGTTTGTCAACAACCCAGTGCACATGATCTCCTGACAAATACCTTTTACAGCACAGTCGAGATAGTTCTTCTGGTAACATAGACAGTTTATCCAGCTCCTCTGAATATGTATGGTTAAATATAAGAGACTTAAAGTTGTTGATGGCGGTATTAGGGGGAAACGATTTTACAGATCTAGGGGTCAATTTGTTTGAATTAAACCAGTCTATCTCTTGAATTACTGATTTTTTTGTATCAGCCGCTTGTAGCATTAAAATGCAATGTTTGACATTTTCAAAGTCAAATATTCCCATAGAACTTTCTATATAAAAAAAATCCTTCGCTATCTTATTTGCGAGATCCAGCTCTTGCCTCCATTGCTGTAAATATGTTAAAGGAGGGATGATTTTGGCGTTAAAGACGTCGTAAATATCAGTAAGACGTTGCTTGTAATGTCTAGTTTCATAAGCTGTTATAACATTGACTTTTGGAACGAAACATTCATATGCGTACTTTCGTGTATATTCTTTTATCGAATAGCAATCAAATCGTCGTGTACTTTGACTTTGGCCTTGCACATCACAAACCTGAGAAATTTAAAAGGAGATTTAAAGCAAATTTAAGAGTGGTTAGGATACATATCAAAGGAAATTAAAAGAGCATCCCGGCTTAAATGAGCGCCCCCTCAAATGAGCGCCCCCCTAAAGAGTCAACAAATATAATACGCGCCCGGCTTAAATGAGCGCCCCCTAAAGAGCCAAAATATAATACGCGCCCGGCTTAAATGAGCGCCCCATAAAGAGCCAAAATATAATACGCGCCAGGCTTAAATGAGCGCCCCATAAAGAGCCAAAATATAATACGCGCCAGGCTTAAATGAGCGCCCCCTAAAGAGTTAAAATATAATACGCGCCCGGCTTAAATGAGCGCTCCCTAAAGAGCCAAAATATAATACACGCCCCGGCTTGAATGAGCGCCCCCTCCTTCACCCACTCGACCCAGAAAGGCACTTATTTTAAAATATAAAACTCTATAGGGTGCTTATTTATAATAAATGTTAAAAATGATGCGAAAACCTAGATTTTTGAATTTATTCGATGACTTTTAATTAAAAGAGGTGATTTTAGCAATATATTCCATAAGAAATTGCTGTTTACGGGACTACGGGGCCATGATTTTACATTTTAAACTACATTAATCTTCACTTTTAAAAGAGCGCCCCCTTCGAAAGAATGCCCCCCCTAGAAGGTAAAAAATTAAATGAGCGCCCCAGCGCTCTTTCAGATAAATACGGTAGGCGAAAAGATCGTCAAAAGTTATTTAAGAAAGTTTGGTTGGGTGGGGGTAATTTTACCCCCATGCAAAATAGGCTTAAGTCTAAACACTAGTTTCTAAACTGTTCCTTTTTTTTAATTTTAAGAAACAAAGTTTTTAAGAGTGACTTTTTATTATTTGCTCTTTATTTTTAACCTATTTATGTCATATTCTTACGAATGTTCCTATAAAACAGAGTGTTCTAGATTTGATGTAGGTATTTTTTTGAATCATGGGTATCTTGTGGTTGGTTATCTTACCAGTTTATCAAATTTCTCATCTCTCAGACTAACTATATAAATAATATTAATCTGAAACTACCATAATCACCCCGGGAATTAAATTAACCTTTAGGCATTTCCACCCCCCATGCGTTACTTCCCATAAAACAATATACAATCGAAAAACTCTTTACACACGTGTGTGTTTTTCAAAGCCACCAGTTACCCACACCCGGAACAATTTCATCCCGCCCTAAACAATAAGCCTTAACAATCTTAGACATACAGTTTTATAACTAATTTAGGAAACTTAAATAACAAATTATATACCAAAATTTTAAGGACGCTTATAATGTTGTGTTATCAGGCAGCGCTTTATTGAAATACCGTAATGTATAAACCATCGAATTAACGCCCCTTTTTATTAGACGCATATACGCACCTTTTTTACCAAAAATAGGGCGTATAATAAAGCTTTCTATGGCGAAATATCAGGCTGTACTTGTGTATGTGTTGGTGTTTAAAATTAAGTAAAATAAAAAATTGAAGCTCAAGACTAAAACTAAAACATACCTTATCTGATTTAGCGAAATAATTAGACATAATATAACACTATTACTGCAATTAATAAACCTCTATAACAGATGACAGTAAACTAAATTAATTTATACTTTAAAACTTAATACACGCTAAATATTTCTTTTTTAATCACTTAAAAATATTCACAATAATGTTAATTTTCGAATAAACAGGAACAAGTGTTCTTATTATGTTAACATGTTCACTTAATTTGTTATTTTCTTTCTAATTAAATAGCATAGTTATTTAAGTGAGAAAGCTTAAAAGTTATAAATTTAAGCAACACATTCGTAACTTCGAAGTATGACTTTTAAATTTCATTCATGCGCAATATCAGGATTTAACGCCTAGTCTTGCGATCGAAAATCCACCATTTTAAAATGTTTGTTAACAAAATATCAGCGGCTTTAAGCTTTGAAAAACACGGGAATCGACACTTGGATTTCGTGTATTAGGTCAAATAATTAGGCTTTTAGCTACTTAGAATACAGTATTTAAAAAAATATTACCCTTTTGACGACTCGAAAGAAATATAATCCTGCTCGTCTGACTTTGGAATGAAACGCACGCACGTGTTATCGGTGAAGTCTTGAATTGCAGCAAATATGATTTTTTTTAGTTCAGATGCTGAAAAAATACAAAAGTAAAATTTACTTTATTATCGAAATTAAAACAAATTAATCTTGAATAACTGTATGCGTGAAAAGTAGGGTAGAGCATTAAAAGTATTTTATCAAACCATTTTGTAATTTCACTAATTCTACACTTAGAAGGGATGGGGATTTAAGCACTAATAATTCAGCGTGTTTACAAATAAGAGTGTTTCAATATAACTAGCGTGTTTACATATTTTAGGTAGTTCGGTAGGTAGCAGATTTAACGTGCAGTCCAAGAAAGGGCCCTGTTTTCACAAGTAGCACGGTGGTATCTATAATTTACCGACTACCTCATCCCAAAGTTAAACTCGTCGTTAAACTCGGTTCAGGTACCCATTTACCGACGAAAAATATCGATAGTGCGCTGGGTTGGCGGTGTGGCTGAAAGAGCAATATCAAAAGTAATTTCTTGGTACCTCAGTAAATAGTATTCCGAGCGAATAAAGCAAAGTAATGTGGAAAGGGAAAAGTAAAGTTAATAAAGTCGTGTATATGTCAGTGTTTTATTATAGACCTGGCAAAAATGGAAAATTTGAGGTACTCCTTGTTGGTTGCATTTTAAACTACATTCCTATGATATTCAATAGGGTCAATAAAATCCATCAGGGATCCAAATGATTTAATATTCTATCTTAGTTTTCTCCATTCCATTATCATAAGCTAAGAAAGTTATTAACAGCTAAAGTTCGGAGCACCTGAGGATGCGCATAATCCAATTACGTTTCAGATATAAAATTCCAAAGCCCATAAATATTTTTTTACTGGAGCTGCAGATTCCAAACTTGGCAGTTGTTTAATGTTACTAAGTTTCATTTAAACTAAGAAAAAATTGTTGGGAGCATTTTTGGATGGAATAATCCAAAAAATATGTCCATACTTACGTGGATGTTTTAAAATACATCCAACTATTAAAAGTATTTGAAATATAATTTTTAAAATCAAAAGTCTATTTAAAAGGATAAAATAAAATTTATGATCCGCAGGAGCATCCAATGAACTAATTTCCCAACAATATTACGATTTATTATTAACCTAAAATATCAACGTTTTTTACATTCTACATTGTTTGAAGACGTTAAAAGCTTTATAAAATGGAATACAGCATAATTTATAGTTAATGCTATATATATTAATGCTTTCGTATTTTTTCCTCTTGTAAGAGCTCTTATGTTTGGAATTTGAAATCGAAATTTGCTCCTTATTCTCTAGAATTATTATAAAATGAAAGTATTTTACAAAATTTATTTATTTTTAAAATAATTTATAGACAAAGTTTGAAAATTTTTTT
>JAUOBW010213990.1:0-13498 GCA_032360285.1 Lepidozona retiporosa | reverse complement strand
AGCAACTTTAGTTAATTAGAATTTAGTAAATTTGTTTTTAGGTGTTTCGTAAAGCACTTAAGTGTTTTTTTAGCTTTGATTTCTGCAGGTAAATTACCCCAGATAAGAGGAGCAGTATTTGTTACAAATCTTTCCTTAGTACATGTCCTAAATTTTGGTGTAAAATTATAGCCAATATTAACAGGTCTTCTCTCTCTATTAGATGTATTAGTTCTTATAAATATTTCCGAAACACATTTGGGTAATTCATTATTTTGATGTTTCCACAAAAGCTTTGAAAGTGATAAAATAATACTTTTTTCAAGATTTAAGATACGAAAGTCATTAAATAGTTCCTGACATGGATAGTCAGTATTCTTAAAAGACATTATTCGAAGTGCTTTCCTTTGATAGACAGATAGTGAATCAATTACAGTTTTAGGAGCACATGACCAATTTATAAGATTATAGTTTAAATGTGATTCAAATAAGGCAAAATAAACATTACGAAGTCCATAATCCATACATTGCTATCACTGCTATTAAATGTATAAAGAATAATAAAATAAATCTATACATTAACAAAATATAAAATAAACAAAAAATAAAATCTCATTTTGCCTAACCAGATGTACAGTATTAATTTACCAAAACCAAAAAACATGTTGAAACTGAGATATGGAGACTCAATCTTTGTTATTAAAATTTACCAACAAATATGTTTTTTTTTTGTTCAAAATTGAGACCCTGATCAAATGCTATCCTCAGACATATAACCTTTCAGGGAACCCCAAATTGATTTTTTGCACGCCCTATGGATATGGCGTGCAAGTGTTATATACATCGCTTATTGGGTTTCTTACTGGTTTTAACTATGAAGGTATATAACTTTACATTATATGAAGACAAACCTGTATTTCTTGTTCTTAGTCCATAGTTTTATTCGTAACCCAAGAAAATGCTTTCATGATTGTTTCAAAAATAGGGCACACAAAACGCCATTCCACGCGTCCCATTCCAAGTGGAGGAGATATTATTAAAAATGTTTCAAAAGATAATAAAAATCCATACATTTCTAACACTGCTATTAAATGTATAAAGAATAATAAAATGAATCTATACATTAACAAAATATAAAATAAACAAAAAATAAAATCTCATTTTTAAAAGAATTTTGCCTAACTAATGATTTAAATTTGTTGCAGATGTATTAATTTACCAAAACCAAAAAAAATGTTAAAACTGAAATGTGGAGACTCAATCTTTGTTATTAAAATTTACCAACAAATATGTGTTTTTTTGTTCAAAATTGAGACCCTGATCAAATGATATCCTCAGACATAACCTTTCAGGGCTCCCCAAATTGATTTTTGCACGCCCTATGGATATGGTGTACAAAATGGTGTGCAATTTGTCGTGACCTTCCTTTCAATACTACTAAAAATTTAAAAACTGTTCCAAATTAAATAAAGAATATAATATTTTCAGGTCTTGTAGAAAAATAACATAAACAAGTGGTGTATTGCCTTCAGCTTAGGACCACATAGGACCAAAACAATTAAACTGAAAAATAAACTGGCTGAATATAAATGACCGTTTTGAACAATGCATCAGCGTGGCCACCTTTAAATTCTTTAATAAAAAATTCCCTGCGTACATGGCTGATATTGTAAGCCCTGTTGATAGAAATATTAGCACTAGAAAATCCTATCAAAAATTAAAACGCATTGCCAAAAAACTGTTCAAGGCCAGAATTCCATCTCTTACATGGCCCATCCTCTTTGGAATAATTTAGCCAAAGATATTAAAGTTAGTGATATTGTAAATACTTTCAAACATATATAATAAAGAAATATTATTTGAGTGATTTGAAACAGATAATCTCTCCTGGACCGGTAATTTTGTAATTTTATGTTATTTTTAATGGAAACCCCTTTTCCCTCGTGGGATCACAATGTAAACAAGGCCTATGCTTTATCGTGATATCCCTGTCATCAATTCATGGCCATTTTCAAATATTTATGTTTATATTTTTTTTTCGATTTTCAAAAATTTATAACTGAACACATTTCAAATGTTTCAAAAGGTAATAAAAATCCATACATTGCTATCTATCACTGCTAATTTGTATATCACTAATTATGAAATGCTATAAAGTATAATAAAGAAATTTATACGTTATAATAATTCAAGAATTCAACAGAACATAAAGATATTGTTGTTTAAAAAGAACTCACTCAGCACTGTGAGTTATAAAATCAACGTCATCAGTAACCGCAATTTTGTAATGTACAGTAGTACTCTCCAATGTTAGATCAACTAAAGAAACTTTAACTTTTTTTTGTTTTGCTTCTTTCATGGCAAACATGTCTGTAAGACTAAGCTGTCGCTTTGATGATGTAGGCTTTTGAGAAACAGATGCATTGGTTGTTTTCGTTTTTGGAACATCACCGTTAAACAAAAGCTTTGTCTGCTTTAATAATTCCGCTTTGTTTCTACATTCTCGCTCTTTTCTTTTTAAATTTGAATTGGTTGTCTCCCCAAGTCTTTCAGTCATTACCTTAATTTCGTTTAAAACCATGTCATGTAAAATTGGGTCATTTATAAATACATGCTTATCAAATAGCTTTTTTAACCCAGATAGATGCATGCGGGGTACCAGCTTTAAAAAGTTAGCATCGTCAATGTCACAACGAGTGATTCTGATCGAAAAGTCATCTTTTTCAATCTGCCTAAAGATATCATTATTCGAAAATTTGAGAATTGATAGAGTAGAAATGGCAGACTTTAGCACTCGCAAATATTTTTCTTGTGCACTCTTTGTTTCGCTTTCTTTTCGCCGCTTACTTACATATTTATCTGTTGACTTTTTAACCTTATCTAGATCAGCATATTTTTTCAGATTTCTCACTTTTGTATCCAAGTCACTTATTACCAAATTCATTTGGGTTAGGGTTGTATCAATTTCACCTATTATTCCATCATAGAACCTAAGCTCATCTATGGACTTTAGAACAGGTCGCTTATATAAAATTAGCTTTCTTCCTTCTATTTTCTGTCTAAATTCCTGAATTGTGTGTACTTTTGGGGTTAAAAAGGAAATAGTATTTTCAACTGGAGTGAGGAATTTTTCTGTTATTGAAAATGTTTCTGACTTGAATTTTCGTACATTCACCCACCGTCCATCTTTTGAAGTCTCCATGTCATTTAGACATGAGAGTACTTTTATTTTTTCGTCATTTAAGTTGTACCTTAACTGTCGTTGTCCAACAATATATTTTGAAAGTTCGTACAAATCTATTGAACCAGTATAATTTTCCCATATTGAATTCACAACAGAATTGAAGTATCCCTGTGTTTTATTTATTGGGTTTGGGACAAGCAAACAGGCAATTTTCTCTGGCATATCTTCTTTTGGAAGAACTTCCTTAAGTATGCTCTCATCTCTTTTGCGCATGGTCAGTAACTCCCAACCATGTAAAATTTTCTTTACGTGTCCGCTTTTGGTAATTTGGCAATCCTTACACATGTCTAAAACGTCTTCTTTAGACATCGTGTTTATAAAAAAATTAAAATCGTTATACCCTTCTTCCATGATACTTTTAAAGTATGTATTGTGGATATCATTTAAGTCAGTTACATTATTTTCTAGTAGAAATTGCAACATTGGTTTAGTGCTAACAGAGTCGTCATCCTTGGGTGTATTATTGTCATCAAAAGATGTATCCATATTGTTGTTGTAATCCACAGATGTATTCATATTTACATTGTCATCAACGGATGTACTCATGTTATTTTCATCCACGGATGTATTCATGTTGTTATTATCTGTGTAAATAAAAGACAGAACATATAAATTGTGTCGATATGCTACTTATAATAAACTCTGTAACACAAGGTCGTACTTATATAACTATAACTACAGGGGACATTTTGGAAACAAGGACCTAGTCCCTTTATTTATCCCTGTCACTTAAGTATTTTGGTGTTTTTTGATATTTGTTTTACCTTTTAGTTAATTTTGTGAATTTATATTTTAAATTGTATTATCATATTTTTGTGGCAATAAAACATACCTACCTATAAGAATACAATTAACATTAGACATCAAGTAATTTTTGTCCAAAGTTTTCCCAATTTACTAAAAGAGTATATACCTTGTTAAAAATCTATATTGAATCTGTGATAAAAATCTACTGTAAAGATATACCTGTCATCCGCACAGCGGATAATAGATTTAATTTTATCTTGGAAAGACAGTTCCGTAACCGATTACTTTAATCGTAGAAACTTTCGCGAAAGAAACTTAAGCGAATTTTTGCCATTTTCGCGAAAGTTAATATCGCGAAAAAAAATAAAATCGAAATGCGAGAAAGTTTATCCAGCATATTTCCCCTAAAAAGCTAATTTGCGAAAGTTTATCCAGTAAATATTTTCTCAAAAATTTACAATTTTATATTTTCTAAATCGACAAAAAAATAAGGGTCTATTTGGAGTGCATTTGATGATGAAAATATGTAAAATGATTTTGTTTTTAGGCAAACATTATTATTTACAGTTTTTTATTTTCTTTTTATGCTAATCACGTCAAAAAAATCATATATTTCCTGTCATTCGCGAAAGTTTATCTCGCGAAAATGCTTCGAATGTAGCTTTCGCGAAAGTTTATCTCGCAAAATCATTCTCAATTTTCGATTAGCGAAAGTTTATCCAGTAAAATTCGCGAGTTTTTGAGCTCGCAAAAGTTTCTCTCTCGAAAGTTTCTACGAATAAAGTATATTATCAGGGGATTTAAAGTTGATTATTTTATTGACCACATTCCAAAAACCGAACAAGTGGCAGCTCGGTAGTAGTGAAAGTTAAATCCTAAAAATGATAAATAAACCTATATTTTGTACAAAACTACTTAATATAAATAAAGCTATCATAGTTAAAAGTTATTCGATATTATTTGTTCGTCCAACTGATCTTCCATATCGATTTGTAGAAAAAAGTGAAGGGTCTTGCCAATCTTCATCACCTAAATCCACTTCTCTGGTAGTTGATTCAACCTCGTAAACTCGTGTTGTACCCAAAACATCATCATCGTCTTCGTTGTCTTCATTTTCATCAGCATTATCGTCACTGTTTTCATTATCACTGGGGTCTTCTGCGACTTCCTCATCTTCTTCAGTTGTGTTCGTTCCTAATCTACCATAATAATGAACTTTTATACCTTCCACTTTAACAGCCTTCGTTTTATTTTTCAGATACTTGATGTCATGATGGTCAATATATTTGTTAATAGAAGAAACAAGAAGAGTCTTCAGTTTGTCATTTTCTATCAAATCTGACCAATTATAATAATCGTACAAATGCTCTATTTCTGCTTGTTTGTTTTTTTTTCTTTCTCTGGATTTCACCTCACTGACCAAATCTCGGCTACAAAATTCTGTAAGCTCTTTTATAACCATATCTTTTGGAACAATGAATTTCTCACAAAACGTTTT
Organism: Lepidozona retiporosa; assembly: GCA_032360285.1. Classification (NCBI taxonomy): domain Eukaryota; kingdom Metazoa; phylum Mollusca; class Polyplacophora; order Chitonida; family Ischnochitonidae; genus Lepidozona; species Lepidozona retiporosa. The sequence continues at coordinate 8,030 of JAUOBW010213990.1, read as the reverse complement.
GACTGCTTCAGTATCAACAGCAGAGATTTTTTTGTTCAAATATGCTTCTTTGAGGTTGACCCTTGGGTTAAAGTCATTCACAGGTCTTAACTCCAGATTAATCTCAGTCGGTGTTTCACTTATGTGGTAATAGCTTCCGCTTTCCGGGTTAGGGTATGGCTCAGGAATTCGTTCGCAGGGTTCTCCTTTCCACGGATGTTCAACACAAAAATTACACATGTTCTGTTTGCAACAACTTCGCTTGATTATTTCTAGGTATTTTTCTCCCTTTCTTGAATGTTTTTCTATAAATTTAGTAATCATGTCATAGAAATATTTTCCAGGGCATGCAACATTATTCTTGCCTTTGATTAACAAATATTTCTTCAAAAAGTCAGTGTCCCAAAAGAACATAGAATCTAAATCCTTCGAAACATATGATTTCATGTACCCATCCACAGTTGATGCACCGTCAATTCTAAAGTATACAATCCAGCTCAGCCCTATAAACTAGGAAGTAACCTTTTACTTTATGTGTTGATAGATTGGAGGAATGGTGTGCAGCCCCCTAAGTTTTAGCCCCCACCCACTCAATAATTCTTTCCGAGACAACCCTCCCCCTAAAACCGCAAATTCTTTTTTGATATTGTGATACACATAATAGAGATAGTTAGTTTAAAATCACAAATTTAGTCATCCCCTCCTTAAAATATTTTTGTGTTGCTTATGTAAGATGGCCAGTGAGGTTTCCTGGCAATCAAGTAACCTGATACTGTTCACAATTTATCTAGTCACTAAATTGTTGTCTTAAAATATGATCTTAACCAGCCAAGTTTAGCAACTTGTGGATGGGGTAGTTGGTAAATTATGACTACCGCCGTGTTACTGAGTGGAAACAAGGCCCTATGCCCTTTCTCAGACAGCACGTTAAATCTGACACCTACCTAGGATTATCTAAATTCATGGCAATCAAGCTAGTGGTCCGCAGAGGGACAACATGCAATGTAATCCTAATTAATGTGTTTTTCAAACGTGCAAGCAGTGCCAATTTAACTATTAGAAAGGAAAAAAAAAATATTTTTCATATTAACAGTTTTATGAATTAAATTGTGAATAGATTGTGAGCGTCATACACATCTGTGCGCATCAATAAGATAATCCTAAAAATATTTTAATTTGTTTCATTGATTTTTTTCTATAAGTAATATAAACAAGACACTTTAAACAGTGTAACTACATGAATGCTTTCAAAAACTTCAAATGAAAAAAAGTGTACAGTAAAACAAAAAAGGTTTCATAAATAGCGGCCGAGCTGGCGCCCTAGCTTGTGGCATAATTAATGCGCGGCCGCTAGTTGTAACCCGGGCCACGAGTTATAACTCACGGCCGCGCTTTATGTTGCCAGTCATACCACCAGTAACTGTCTTCTAGTCTGTGGTTTACAATATATTTTGAAAAGCAAAGCAAACAAATTATAACCTGGCCGTCTAACTGGCGGCCGCTAGTTGTAACTCACGGCCGCGCTTTATGTTGCCAGTTATGCCGCCAGTAACTGTTTTCTGTTCTGTGGTTTATATGATGTTTTGATAAGTAAAGCAAACACTGGCAGTCTAAATGGCTTCATAACTGGCAGCCGCCAGTGATAGATTAATTTTTAAAAATTATATTTTCAGTGAAAACGACCCAATTATTTCAATAAGATATCTTTGAATATTTGCCAAGGAGATTGTGCAAAATAAAATATAATTCGCCACCGTGCTTTATGCTGCCAGTTACCTAACAGTTGGTAAAAGACGTGGCCGCTAATTAGACCGTTAGTAGTGAAATAAACCATGCAGACCGAAATATCTCATGACTGAATTTTTAACTTTAGGCCGCGTCTTTTACCGGCTGTTACGTAACTGGTGGCATAAAGCACGGCCACAAGTTATAACTGGCAGCCGCGCGATACAACTAGCGGATGCACGTTATGCCGCCATTTATGAAACAGTTGCACGACCGACTTAGTGCAAAGCAGGTCTAAAAAGTGATCCCTGTGAGTGGAAGAAAAAAATGTGATGTATTAAACTCTAACCTATTACTGACTTCCTCACATACAGCTCTAGCATTTTTTTCCCATCTGGATAGTTCGATTTCCTCTAGTTTCTCCACAGACAAACTCTCGATTTCTTCTTCAGATAAATCTCCAAAGCGTTCATGAAATTCAAAGTCCAGTGCTGCTCCATCACAGATCGCATCTCCGACACTGCTTTGGATTCTTTCCACCTCGTTACTTGAACTATCGCCTGGGCCGAGATGTAGACGAATGTAATAGTCGTAATCACAAATCATTATTTCATTCGCAACTCGATATGCAACTTCAATATTTGTAATCCCTACTCCAGGCCCAGCATCACACAAATCCACACATTGACTCTTGAGCGCCGGCAGACTTAATGTTTGAATTGCGGTCAACAACTCGTTGCCTTTTTCTTTCAAATTTCTAACTTCAAGCCACAAATCATCATGAATATGTTGGTCAAGATTTTCTTCATAAGTGATTGCTAATGTGATCAGGTCCTCACAAATATTAATTACGCTTTCACATTCCAGGTATTGGTCACTTGTTTGTAAGCAAGCAGAAATACTGTACAAAGCATTTTCGAGGTACTTTCTGAGAAATGCTATTTTTTGCTGTTCATAGCTAAGAAAGTCATCGCCTTGATCAAAAAGTGCTGTGTCATCTTCATTTGATTGTATATTGAATGAATTGATTGCATCACAGATAGCCAAGCAACTACCTCTAAAATCTGATGAAATTGTACATACTTGTCCATTTACTTCATGCAATACTATATTGGAATGTCGATTATCAAATAAGTGGCTTCCCCATACTGATCCTGAGCTGCCCACAAAGAACTTTGGCTTGATTTGGCAAATCACATCTTGTGAAAGTGTCAAAATTTTCTCTGTACCATCAGGACTCAATACCGCAGATTTTTCTAGATACAAAAAGGTCCCAGGTGTACAATTAACCATTCTAACTGGAAAGTCATACTTAGGAAGCTTTCTAGCTTTATCTTCTTGGGTACACATAAACACCTTTTGTTTCCGAGCACTCTGCATCCCTGTGCCGGTGCCGGGACAGATGTATGCCTTGTCATCAAAGCTTCTAATGAGTACATCGTTATTTTCATTCTTGCATAACTTTCGAAATACATTTTTCTTTGCGGCTCTGCAGAAATGGGTCAATAGTGTATCTTTTCCATCAGATTTTGGAGCCTTTTTGCAGCACCAAAGACCGATTCCAATATGTTTTTTAGCTTGCAAAGATCTTGTTGATTTTGTCCTTCCTCTATTGTATATGCTGGTAACTGATTTTATCAAAGGTAAATTTCTTTCTGTGTGATATTTATTTACTAATTTCATCATATCTTTTTTTTTTACTCTATGGTTTAAGTACAAAACTGAGTCATGTCTTCTACCATGCGCTGTGGACTTTTCTTCTATACATTTCGAAATATACCTCTCATCTTCATCATCGATCATTCTCTTGCGTCCAGACCCAAGCTTCCTCATTTTTAATCGCTTCTCTCGAACTAAACGCTTTTTCTCATATGTTACACGAGACTTAATACTCTTTTCGCTTCCAGACATATTCATTATTGCATCAACGTGGCCAATGTTATTTAGAATATCTTGAACAGCTTGCTGCTTCTCCTGAACTTGAGTTTGTGTCCATTTGTGTCTTTTAGACAGTAAAAGTCTTCTTTCCTTCACAAGAAGAATTTTAAAACGCTCTCTGCTTTTCCGGAGATTCCCAAAAACGTTGTCCCTAGCCTCCCCTTCCACGGATTCCCATTCGCTCCGTAATGCATCTATCTCACTTTTATCTTTTGTGATACCGTGAGGGTCCATTCCTAAAGCTGAAACTTCTGCATATGTGTGAGCTGAAGCTAAAACATACCTGAGAAAAACAAGCTAAAACAATATCCAGAAGTAAAAGTATAAAATATGTTTTATCAGCCATCTGAGTTACCAATTAGCCTAGTATTCTAAGCTTTTATTTCTTCTACTTTTTCAAACCGCCTTTTTATATTCAAAAATAAACAGCTTAATGTATAATTGCGTTTTCTAACAGTTTTCTATTGTTGAGTTAAATTCAAATTCAGCCAATTAAAATCGAGCTTATTGTTTACTAATAATACATAAAAAAGCTAACCTGGTTTTTATTTACAAGCCTATATTATTTACAGAATAAACAAGCTTTAGTAAACTTTCAATATTATTAAAATAGAAACCATAGACACATATGTGACATATTGAAGAATTTGATTGCGTGTCCAAATCTGGACGCAGAACAATATATTTTGAAACCGCTTGTATCCGGCTGTCTGATTTGTAAAATGTAAATAAAAGATGATAAAGTTAAAAGAGCAAAGAAACACTGAGTACTTTGTACTTGTTATTGTATATAGTATTATCAGATGTAGTGACTGAATAGTTTTCACACAGTTTTATAACACAGTTTTATTGATTCATTCTGATCAAATGACCAGTCTGCATTTACAATTAAACCTGCATTTACCAATCAATCAATTTTTCCAAAACACCCGAAACAATCTTGTTTTTGTTGTTGTATGCGGTTTTACGTCGCATATTACCACATTAATTAGTTGTAAGCCCATCACTCTCACACAGATCAGCAAACATTTATACATGGAGAAAGTCACCATTTCTAAAGCAAGACAACTTCAAAAACCCAACTTAATATCCAACATAGTCTAATCCGTCCTAAATGAAGATCAAACTATGCCAGAAACAAATTTAAAAAATCATCCCACCACAATTAAAAAATGGACATTATTAAACTAATATGTTAAAGTGACAGAAAACAGATTAATTTAGTAAATCCCTAATAATAAGGGTCGGACGTGGGGCTTTGTGACTGATTATGAATGGGACAGAGTTGAAATTATTGTTCGGATGTCCTTCCTGACAACCAGAGGAATCAACTCTAATTAACTAGAATCTTGCCCGGAAATTATGTCGGGTTCAATTTTAAGGTTTACCATCCCCGCTGTGCATTCACCAAAAAAAAAATCCCAGCTTCCGGATTTTTTTCCCGGCCCCAGGACATTCACTGCAACATTTTGTTCCCGGCCCCTCAAATTTCCTCTAAAAAACTGGTAAAAACGCATAAAAATGCCTATATTTTGGCTTTTTTTAAAAATTTTATAAAAAGATCACTAATACTTTGTTCCCAGCCCCCGGAGATTCAATAAAAAAATATGCAGCCACGGACATTCACCAAAAAAAATTTCCAGGCCCCTGGACATCCACCGAAAAATTATTTCTGACCCCAGGACAGTCCGGGGGGTAAACCTTAAAATTGAACGAGACATTAGATCCTAAGGTCACAAGATAGATATTCATACCTCAAAATCTTTTTATCAAATTCTGTATCCATTAAATCAAACAACTCCTTCAGTGTTTCTTTTGTTAAACTTTGGCTATCAATTTTTTCTTCAAAGATTCTCATAAAAAAGTCGCCAAGATCAAAGTTTTCAGGACGTAAAACTATGTACTCTTTGCTGTTCTTTGATTTCACTAAGTAAACACATAAACCATATTCAGGATGAAGAATTAATTCTTGGAACTGCTTTTTTAGTTTAAAATCATTTCTTGCTATTTCTGGAGTTGCGCTGTAAATTGAAAATGCGATATATATATCATATGCTTCACTGAAGCTCATAAATGATGTAATTCTATTCATTGTTTCAGTGACTGGAAATTCTGCAAGTAGCGTATCAAGTATATATACAAGTGCTTTTACATTATTTTTATGAGAAGTGCCATCATTTAACAACGAAATTCGTTTCTCCAATACACTTTTGTTGGCTACTAAAGGGCAAGTCTGTAATGATTCCTTCACATAATCGTTTATCTTACTCCCTGTTCTTATTTTCGCCCTAACTCTGTTTCTGTCTGACATTTTATCAAATGAAATTTGATGTAATACTTTATTATATAATGCTATCTAAAGGAAAATATATGTATTATTTACAATGCAGTAATATATTGCATTACTATAGTATATATTACCGTTGCTGAAATGAACATAACCCATTTCTTATCTTGACATACATGAAACTCCCGATCAGGTATTTTATACTCCCGCCAGGTGTTTAATCTCCCTGATGGGTGTTTAAAGTCGGGGAGTTTGAAACACCCGGCAGGGACTTTAGACTCTTAATTTACTATATGATTCAGACAATGACAGGTTATTTACTGTATATATACACAGTAGGTGATACGCCAAATAAAACGCGCTGCCAATCTAGGGTGGCCACCTTGCTCAACCTCCTGCAACACGCTAAATGGTGAAGTAGTGCGATAAACTAGAAGATGGTATTTCTTCTCATAATGTATCGCTACCGTTTGGCCCAGGATTTGAACCCAGGACCTATCACACTAGAAGCGAGTATGCTAACAATACGCCACAAACGGTTTAACGATCATATTAATTAAACGATTCAAAGATCATATTATTCAAAAATCAACTAATCCAAGGATCCAATTATTTAAATTTCTGTTGCGACTATTATCATTCGCGAAAATATGTAGCTACAGCCAGGGTTTCGCCAAGAAATTTTTTGCTGGGCGGGGGGGTTTAAAATTTGTCCCCCCACCAGTCTTCCCCACCTGGTGGGGATTTAAGATGGGGGGATCCCCCTCTCCACTAGGGGAAACCTTGACAACGAGAGTTTGAACTATAGACACCAGGCAGGTGTCAGTCAGGGATAACCGCTAACTACAGGATCCGGTAATTACGGGAACGTATGAGTGAGATCCCGTAATTACAGGAGAGATCCCGTAAATACAGGAAAATGTATAGAAGCATCTACGGCGGTTTAAATCATCCCACCGTAACAATTTCTTTTACTAGAGGAAATGTAAAGGTTTTTACTACGCTTTTATCCCTGGCAAGTTTGACCTTATCTGCGTCATTTTAAGTTATGACCTCTGCTAAATGTCTATACCGTAATTACGGGATCCCGTATTTATAAATAAGGTCATAACTTAAAAGCTCACGGATAATGTCAAACTTGCCATGGTTAAAAGCGTAGTAAAAACCTTTAAATTTAATTTAGTAAAAGTAGTTGTTACGTTGGGATGATTTAAACCGAAGTAGATGCTTTTACACATTTTCCCGTATTTACGGGATCTCTCTTGTAATTACGGGATCTCACTCGTACTTTCCCGTAATTACCGGATCCCGTAGTTAACGGTTATCCCTGACTGTTTGGGGGACAAGTGTTTAAAAAACTTTAAAATGATAAAAATTTCAAATATAATGAATTATTTTAATCAACATCATAAGTATATTTCTGCTGGATTAGATTTCTAAAATGTAATTGTATTCAAGAAGAGATATTAATGGGTTTACTTCTTTTTTGTTTGGGGGACAAAAAACTGGATAAAGTTATTAAGGCTGCCTACATAGTTGACTAGGCGAATGTGAAGTCATTTCACAAATTCTTTAGACTGTTTATATTTATCAAAAATTCAACTCCCGGCTCGGGTTTTGTCTGCCTGATCACAAATAAGAATATAAATATCCCCTTTGCTTGATAAAAGCGCCCCCTGGAAATAAAGCCAATGGCAATGAATGGGTTTATATCCAGGATTTTCACATGGTTTTAAAAACAATGATCTTAAAAGTAGTGTTTTATAGATAAAAACTAGACTAGCATTATGAGTGTTTCAATGTAATGTAAAAACAAGTTTAAATGTGATGTTAAATTAGAGGGAAAATAAAGATGAAAATAAAATGTTATTTACCACAACTAGGATTTTTTTTTCTGGAACATAAAATACCTCCCGCTTATGAGCCCCCCGGATATAACTCCCTCCAAATATATGCTCATCAAAGAATGCCTTTATCCGGATATAAGCGCAGCGTAATTATCAGGTTTTACTGTATATTTTACCTATATGCGCTTCACATGAAAAGTATATAAAATTAGATTAATGTTTTTGTTTTCGCTAAGAAGAGGGAGAGAGAGGGT
>JAUOBW010213879.1:0-13512 GCA_032360285.1 Lepidozona retiporosa | reverse complement strand
AATAAAATTGACAAAGCATATTTAGCATAATTAGTGTCACGTGGCGTGTCTTAACCAATCAGCAATGCCGGTCATGTTATGTTCTAAGGTGCTTAGTTGAAATGTATTTGATTTGTTTTAGTTATGAATATAATACGTTGGTTATTTAAGGTGCTTAGTTGAAATGTATTTAGTGACCATATTGTTACATCATGTCTTTTTTACACCTCTCCAATCATTTTTTATATCAGATATTATGGATTCTTATATTAGGCTTGCCAACAAGCAAGACGCTTGCGCAAACCTTTAGAATAAAATGTTTGAATTTTTACTACATATATACCGATTAACACATTTAAATATAATGACGTTTACCAAGAATACATGGAAATCATTGATTCAAAGAAAAAATGGAATTTCAAAAAAATAATAATTGGCGGTTCATTTTAAAATCAATTTTTACCAAGAATACAGCAATTTTTTAGTTATGAAGTTATATGTTTTGTAAAATTTGAAAAAAAAACATGTGTTGCATAGCAGAGTTTATAAGGCTGAAATTTCATCGTGGGTAGACAGATAATTAACAAAATTACTATAAAAACTTTATATTTTATTTAAATAATGTAATTTCCAATGAATCGAATATATAAATAATACGCTATTTTGAAAGAAAAAACATAATTTTATGGTTTTCTTTACCCGTGTTTTTGATCCAAAATAAATTCAAGATAGCCGCCTAAATTTGCAGAAACAGCGTAATTGCACTCAAACTGTGAGAACTGGATGATGTGAATTAAGTTTATTTGCTAGTATTGAAATTGTAACTGATTTATCACTATGTGACCATCGTTGCAAAGACAACCAAAATCTCATTAATAAATATGCTTTAAATAAATTTATTGTTAATAAAGTAATTGGTTAAAAATTTACCTGGAATTGTTTCTTTGGAGACTTAACAGAAACTAAAGCTGGATGCCAGAAAGGTCCTTCACTGTATGCGTCTCGTGTCCATACGGGTGAATCAACGTTATCAACACGCATCAGTAACGTCAAATTACTGACAGTTGCGCCATACTTATGGTACCAGAAAGTGAAACACTGTCCAGGTGTTGCAAGATGTGATTCCGAAATAATTGCTGCTCTTTCGCCTTGTTTTCGTGGCCAAGATGTCTCAATGTATACATAGTGACCTGCAGAAAACAAATAGTTACCATAAATTTTAATATTTTCCTTGTTTAAAGATAATCTACGATTATATAACGTCAACTCAAAATATACTTTTTCTTTTGTTATTTAATTTAGTTACATAAATTTTTTTTGTTTAAAAAATAGCATACAATATTTATATTTAGCTAAAATTGGTTCTTTCTAAATTATAAATCGTTTAATTGGTTAATTTAGAACAATCAGAAAATACAATGATTGGTTTAACTAGTGTTTTGTTTAATAAATTATGAGAGGAAAATCTGACACTTGTCTAATCGTAGATTGTCTTTAACGTAAAATTGTGATTCAGAAAATCATCACTTCAACATTTTAGAAGCAAAAATATTTGTTTGAGTAGAAAAATGATAAAGATCACCAAATAATTCTCACAATAGCACTTCTTTAAATAGACTGTCTTCTTCAATTATAAGGTTTACTATCCCACCCCTGGACGACCACAAATTCTCCAATTTTTTCTCGTACATCCCAACCAGAATTATTTTTTTCTGCCCCCTGGCTGACCTCTGGACTTTCCAGAGGGTTGATGGTAAGCCTTAATATTAAACGAAATATATTTTAGTAATACAATTACTTATCACACGCATATAGTGTGGCGTTCCAATGTTGTTCCAATGCTAAATAACTTTGATTCAAAATATCTAAGATCAACCTAAGATCACTGAGAACAAAATAAAAAAAAAATATTTAAATAAATATAAAGGTTCCTTGAACTGAGGAAAATCCTTCTGTGAACAATCTGATAAGTGATTTCCAGCAGCATTCAATATTGATTGTTGATAGATGACCATTTAGACGTGCACGGACGGAAACTTTTAGTTTGACCAATGTATGATTTTGAAATTATATTTTAGAAAATAGACCACCTTTTTGCTTGAAAATTAGGCTGGATATTTTAGTTTACAAATTTGACAAGCACGCAAGTAGGAAATTGGACCAAAGTAATATATAAAGAATTATAATTTACCCGAAGATGTTTTCAATGTGTGATCAAACTTTGGTCCAGTTGTTACTGAGCTCGTTCCTCCTGATGCTACAAGCCAATCAAAATCATCATTTTTGTCTTGGTTCCATCCACACATTCGTCCTGTAGAGTCTGACCATGATGTAGATTCAAATGTGCACTCACCTAGAAATATATAAATAAAACATAAATTATGAAACTCACAAAATTTGGAATATAAATACATGAATAAATAAAATACTTTATCAAAAAGTATCAAGAAAATACACAATATTCACAAATTCGAATAATCGTTGAATTAAAAGTGATGCCAGTAGACCAAAATATAGAGTAAGCCCAATTTTTATTTACCGTTTCGCCCTAAAATTTGAGAAATATTGGGCTGATGTAGAATTTGATCGAATGATCAATTTAAATTTTCCTTATGTCAAAAAATAAATTTTAGATAATTGGTGATATTTGAGATATCAGTTAAATTATGAAAATGTTTAATTCATAAAATATTGCTAATATTTTCCACATTATATTTCCAGTCAAACAATAAGACTTACGTTCAGCTGGACAGCCTTGATCAGTCGCTTTAAAAGTGACATCGTCGATTGCTATATCACCAGCGAAACCGATTCCACGAATAGCTTCAAAAACAACCGTAAGAGAAGTTCCTTCCTTACGAGAGATTGACACTTGACCGTGTTTCCACTCGTCACCTTGAGTACCAGACCTCTTCCATTTGATTACACCAGTCTTTGAACTCTAAAAATTATTTTTTATGATTGAATATATCGGTTCAGGCTTATAGTTTTAAAACGAAAAGGGTTATAAGAAACTTGTACATTTTGAAATGAAAAACAAATGTTATTCAAATAATACTGATTTTCTAAATTTCAATAGATGACCCATTACATTTTTAATTTTTTGAGATGTATCATTAAAAAAATATTGAAGTATGTAATGTAATTAATTATACTGTAGGTAGATATGCAATATGAGATAAATATAGAGACGCAAAGTCACACATATATATCATGAGGTGTGAAAAGCAAAAGTCAAGGCTCAGGGTGAAATTTGAAACCACAACCTTAAAATACAAGTTGAATTCTCTCCAATCTAAACCATCTGAGCAGGTTACGTTTTTGAATTAACATTGATTGGTGATCTCGCAGATGGGAGATCATTAAACTTGTATTTGAAACGTTTTGGGTTCCATGGTTCCATAATCTCACTATGAGTCTTTTTCTTTTTCTCTCCAAGCCTCAGGATATATGTACATGTCGTACGTAGGCTTGCCTACGTATATCATAATTATACCGACTTCATAATTATACAGAAATTAAATATAATTAATCTATTCTCGTTAATTTTGGTGAGGGTGGGGTGACCATATACTTTAAAAGCAGAAAGTTCCGCGAGCCAAATTTTTCGTGAATTTTAAACCAAATTGCAAAAGTAAGAGACAGCAAAAAGCAAAAATTATCTTTACCATGATTTGCAAATCATGATAAGTAAACTTGTTTTCTTCTTCTTTATAAGGAAACACCAAATTACAATAACAAAAAATACTAAACAACTTGACCCATTACCGTAGAAAATAAAGTTATGAGCTGCACACATATAAAAACAAAATTAATCAAATAAAAATAAAAATAAAGAATTTGAGTGACTGTGGAAAATGCATTTGTTATTATCAAAGCGGCTTTACAAAGGCTGTTTGTAAAGACATATCCACACTTACTTACCATTAGCCATATGTTGAGCGCTCCAACATGCGGTCCATACATGTGATACCAAAAACTCATACAAAATCCATTTGTATTTGATATTTTAGCTTGCGTCAGCCATGCAGTGTCATTAGTTTTAGCTGGGTATGATGCATCCACGTACATGTACGAACCCTTATCAGAATTGGTCGTGTGGTCGTTGTGTGGACCGGTTGATATGGATGATGTCGCTCCAGTGTGACGTAGCCATGAGAAATGTTTTGAAGTTGAATTCTTGCCATATGGAGCACACACATTCACATCGAAATTACAATCATATCCTTTGTTGCCTAATTGAAAGATAAAATGAGGAAATTAATGTTTTAAATCCCTCAAATTTGACCATTGATCTGCCTTAATATTTGTTTTTTTCTGCAAAGAGTTTTTGATTTTTTTCTTTAATTCGCAAAAATAAATTCTAAAAGTGATAACAAACATTTTTATTTGCAGAGTTAACCAAAATCCATGGACAAAACTAATAATCAATTAATAATTAGGCAGGTAAAAATAATTATTAAAATTTCCCTGAATTTGGTTCAACAAACGTTATACTATTTTCTATTCTTCTCGATATTTTTAAATAATAATGATTTAGCCTCAGAGATTTTTAGCAACAAAAATGATTGATTAAAAATAGAATACTGAGCATAAACCAATACAGAAGCCCTAAATAATTTTAAAGTGAGCTTTTTATAAACAAGTTGAACTATGTAAATTATGAAACTCACAAAATTTAGAATATAAATATATGAATAAGCTACATTTCATAGTATGTATTTTTTTAGCTCAGTGGTAGAGCATTAAGCTTAAAACCCGAAGGTCCCGGGTTCAATCCCCGACATGGAGTCAGAGGGTTAGATTTTTATTCATGTATTTATATTACAAATTTTGTGAGTTTCATAATTTACATTATATATAGGGTCAAGTTGAACTATTATTTTGAAATTTAATTCAAATTAGTTCCAGTGGAATCCACAATATTAAATTCTCTAATTTCTTGTGAAATCATGTTTCTCTGAAAATTAATTACATTCAAGTGTAGAGATCATTTAAAACAGCAAAATTAACCCATTAGATATTTGTCATATCAGACTCAGAATTACCTTGAAGGTTGTATATATCAAAATATCTCATATATAGTCCGTTAAATTTAGAATAATGACAAGTTAAAATAGAGTGATCAGGGAGATATTACACCAATACAATAATAAATTAAATGTAAACCACCAGACCATGAAGTTGCTGTAATACACAAGTATGTTGTTCAAACTCATGAGCATACAATTTAAAGTCACCTACCAAGGTTATGTTTTCCCTGTCTATATGTTTTATTTAAGAACCATGATTTAGTTTATTATAAGGACTTACTGGCAGTGGGGCCAATAGTTGTTATTGCAGGTGTTGGAGCTGGTGTTGTTTTTCCAGGTGGCCAAGCGTCCTTGGGTAAAAATGAACAGCTGCCAGATGTGAATTCTAAGTCATCGATACCAATGTCACCATTGTAAGTGGAGCCACGTATTGCTTCAAATACGACCTAAAATAAAAATGATGAGAAAATATGAGTTAGTCTTTTTTTTCGATTTATAGTTTCAATTTCTTTTTGTTTTGAAACTAATACAGGGGACATTTTGGAAATAAGGACCTAGTCCCTTTATTTGTCCCTGCCACTTCAGTATCAAGGTAATTTTAATGCTTTAGTTTTTGTTTAGATATTTTTCATTTTATTATCGATTTGAATTGTATTTTAACATTTTAATTTGTGGCAATAAAACCTACCTACCTCCAACAAGTGTCAGGATATGGTCTGGATTCTTAGAAATAAGGAATCCAAATAAAATCCAAACAAATCTAAAAATTTGGCAGACTGGCTACACATATTTTCTTACTTAAGAAACAGCTTTATATGAAACAGCACTGAAATTTTGCTAGAAAACATTAGATTTTAAGAGAATTGAAAGCTCAAAAAACCTAAATAATTTATTTAATATGCCCATGGACTGTAGTAGTAAATATGTGACATCTCCCTTCCTCATCAGTAATATTTAAGACATGTATTGTATTAAACAAAATGCGGCTAGTTTCCATCGTGATTCAGACATTCCATTTTGAGGAAAAAAACATACATGTTATATAAGGACCAGTATAGTTAATGCAATCAAACTTATCTGTGGAGTGATACTGTACTTAAGAGTGAGATTTTATAGACCATACATATTATTCTATAGAAAAATCTCTGCACGTTCTCAGGATTTGCCAAATTTAGTGAAAGTAACACATGACTCAACGACATCACAGTGGAATCGCACATTCTCAAATAACATTTTTTGATATTAATTTATATAAATATTTTAATAGTAATTTAATGGTGAGTCTATTAAAAAAAAATGGATAACTATATAATTAGTTTAATATATAATATTGGTTAAATAATTCTTATAATAGCTCAGTGATTTCAAAAATATATACTGTGATGTTTCACTTTCACTAAATATAACGTATCTTAAGAATGAAAAAATATGTTTCGATAAAACAAAAAAGGTTACAAAAATGGTTGTGTTTTAATTGATGACATATAGTCACATGACCCCATTTCACCACTCACAAAAAGCAGGCGATTCACGGACAAATATTATGTACATGAATAATATACTTACTTGGTATGGGAGTTTTGACTTAATCGCAAAGCGTCCTTGTCTCCACTCGTTAGCTTGGTTTCCACTAAGTACCCACATAAAGTTATCACCTACGGGAAGTCCTGCAAAACATACACAAATAATATAATCATATATCACAAGAAACTGGAACATAAGAATTTAATTTATTTATTTTAAAAATATAAATATATGGATAATTTTATACTAATTTTATACTAACTATAATTTTATACTAACTATAATAATTTTATACTATAACTATAAGCACTTAATTTTAAAACATTATACACATATTAACCATGATGATGCAGTATTGACTACGAAAAGATTCGTTAAAACTCATAATACATTTAAGTATGTTTTACACATTGTGTTTTCATATTGTTTTATGAAATATGGCAACTTCTTTTATTTTTCAGTAAAATATTTCTGAAATATATATCAAGATAAATTATTTTAACAATTTAAGATAACGTACCTTGATTCAATGAGCGTAGGAAAACCTTTAACGATCCGATTGCAGAGCCGTACATATGATACCAGAAACTGAAACATTTGCCGTTAGCAGCCGTAGGATTAAACTCTGGACTCTTAATGATAGCTTTGTCTCCTTGAACGCGAGGGCTGGACGTCTCAATAAATCCATAATAGCCACCGCTGGTCTTTGTGGTGTGATCAATGTTGGGTCCAGTGAAGGTACTTGTGGTTCTGCCTGTTGAATATATTTAATAGGATTATGAAACAGCTACATTTTATACAAATCAGTTCCTTTTTTTACTTTTATTAAGTGGGGGCTTTTTTGATAAAAAAAGAAAAAGTGTTCCTTTTATCCATTTTCCTTGAAACTTATAAATGATGGATATCAATTTGCAATAGTCATTTGAGTTTTTTTTCAAGATGGTGGATACATTTGATAGCATTTTTGTCCCAAAATCATCAATTTTAAAATAGCAATAAAATCACTTCTAATTAAAAATCTTTCAAATTTAACACGAAGTATCTCTGAGATAGTGTTTATATATTATATACTCGTGGGTCCCCACCTGTTAAATATATTGAATAGGATCAGGAAAGAGCTACATTTTAAACAAGTCTTTAAATCTAATCATGCGTATCGACTATCAGACCTTTAAAATACCTCAGATCTTCTTTGAAATGAGTTTGTGCTGACAGCATGTGGAATGTGTATAGATGTTTTTAACAATAATTATGGTCCATACTTTTAAATAAAGACACAATTTTTTGTTGACAGAAGGTATATGCATGTGTTTAACAATAATAATTGGCTCTTTTTTAGAAAATTTGAGAGATTTTCATCAAAAAATTATTAACTGAAAGTGCACATAATAAATTTTTAATTATAATTTACCTGATCCAACGATCCAATCGAATTGATCAGTACTGTCTTGTGACCATGAACAGAAATCAATGTGTTCAAAGTCACAATCACCAAGAGCAGGACACGCTCCATCACGAATACGGAAATCGTCCACAGCAATATCACCTTGATAACCTTGACCTTTCGTGCCACGAACGACGATCTATTGTAAATGATTCAAAACATTATTTTTCATATTACTAATCAATAACACATAATCGGAAAAACATTTATTTTTTATTAGAATGTCAAACTTTTCATTTACCCTGGCTGCGCTTTTATTTCAGCATTCTTATTTTTTTCTATTATTTTTACTATTCTTTACCAAATTTAAAAAATTATGTCATAAATTCTTGAATAACAGAGAAAATACTAGCATATGTGATAATTTGCTTTCTTAGTCAATGATCCAATAATTATAATCAAGTATGGATTTTAAAAGTTATTTGCATCATAGATGTTTTATAGGTTTTCATACGGTGCACAAACGCATCCAAGACAATGCATGTTCTTACATTGTTCAGAATTTTAACCAAATCTAATCCTAAATGTTCTTTTTAATAGTACACATTTTATTTTTAAAAGAAACATATGGTTTCAGTGAGAACTGAAGTTTCTTAGTTTTTATCAAATTTTCAGAACTGGTGTTCCTTATTTGTTTCTTAAAATCCCAAATAGGAAAAAGAACAAAGATTGTTTTTTCAATGTCGGAAGCAATAACAATGGTTTGATTATTGATTCACATTGAAGTAAATAAAATTTATATAAAAAGTTTCTTAGCTCTTGAAAGTCTGAGTTCTATGTTTCTTATTTTTTGGCAAAATCCCAGTACTGTTTCTTATAGAGGTGTTTCTTATAAAAAAAAAACGTGTATGCTCTTAGAAATAAAATGTATATTTTATTAGATTTCTGTTATTTTTATTGGAGTTACAGGTCTAACATGACCACCTCTCGACTAAACAACTAAACACAATGAAGATCTTTTTCGCGAGGAATGATGCCACCGCTATAAATTTAAAATATTTTTCAATACAAGCGGAACCATAAATTTACCATAACTTGGTGCAGAACAAACAATACATAATTTTCAAAAATTCAAATATTTTTTCGATTTGACCCCAATGCTACCCAGACAATTATTCGGTATTAGTTAACGTTGACATATTTAACCTGATAATATCCTTTCTTCGTGACAGATGCCTGTCCCATGTGCCAAGAGTTGTTTTGATTACCGCTTTGTGAAAACATACGATACATATACTTGCTGTTGTAAGGTGAAATGAAAACCTCTAATGAGCCGATCTGTGCACCGTACATGTGGAAGAAAAACTGCACACAGTTCTGACCAGAATTATAATACCAGGGACTGTACATGTATGCTTTGCTACCAGGGGATGCGTTCGATGTTTCAATGTACATGTAATGACCTGTAAGAAATGAACATATTGTGAGAATTTAATTATTTGGTTATTAATTTAGCATTTTTAGCATTTATGATCTAGAGTACTTCTTTTAGATAGTCACCAAGAATTAACTTATATGAATTCATTATGAAAACTTTTTTACAGATCTATACAAGTATAAGAAACGATTCTGTTATTTAAACAAATATATTTCAACCCTTCCCCGGGTCCTTATCAATGTTTTTTGCATTGCAATTTTACAGTAATTCTAGAAAAAACATAGCTTCATAATTATGTTTTGGTTCCATTCTGTTTCATATAGAAAATTCAAAACAACAAATATAAATATGTCACTACCCATATGAAAAATTTCCTTTCAACGAAATCATTTGAAAAATGTTCGATATTCTTTTGTTGGTAGAAACAACATATCAACCAATCACATTCTTTTGTTGGTAGAAACAACATATCAACCAATCACATTTTTTAGAAAGCCATGACTAGCCCTTTTCAGATATTTATATCGCAGTTATTTCAACCAAACTGTTAACAATTGGGGTTTACAGAAAATAAATACACTTTTACAACAGAAGGGTTTTTAGAAATCTTAATACAGTATAACAGCATTTTGAAAATCGATATTTGGGGAAATCTAAAAGGTATAAGGTCCTCTAAAAAATGCTCACTTATAAAGTTATACAATATATGTAAGAAATGAACCTTAAAGGGAACCCTAGGCGATTTTACATGTTTAGCTGAGAATCAAATCTTTCCGAAATAAGAGTTTAAAGCTTTTTGTTTCGTTAAAAAATCTTGCTTCGTTCTCAAGATATATTCAATTTAGTGAAAGTGAAAGTTGGCTTGATGACATCATTATGTATTGCTCGATGACATCACAGTGTTTTAGCAGATATTTACTTTGCATATAACCAAACAAATTTTAGAGCTATTGATTCGATTTTTTCTAAATTTACTAATAATTTGGCTGGATCATGGTGTTATAAAATATTTATTGAATTCATACTGGAAACACTATTCTAAAAATTTTCAATAGCATGCTGATGTGATCAACATATGCACTGTGCTGTCATCATATGACCTCTTTCATTTTTAATAAATTGATCATATTTTGAAAATGGAAAAAGATTTTCAACGAAATAAAAAGCATAGTATTTTATTTCAAAAGGACTTAATTCTGAGCCATTACTTTAAAATAAGAGACTGGGCTCTATTTACGAAATTTGATTGGTCAAATTTGATCACGTGGCCAGTCAATATGAATCCGTAGCGCCCAGGTTGAAACAACCTTTTTATATGACAGTTAAACAAGACATTGCACGGGGTGAGTTTGGCCAGTCCATTCGGAAATAAATTAACCAACGTCAAACCGTATGGGCCATCGTGAAAGTGTACTTATTTTCTAGAAGCTTCCAATTTAGAGTAAGACAAGTCATAGTGCTTACCTGCTGGAGTACCATAAGTATGGTCGTTGGTAGGACCAGTTTTAACACTTCCTGTAGATCCTGCAGCTCTCTGCCATTTCAAAGATTTAGACTTGTCTACATACCAACCGCAAACATCAGCTCCTTCGAATGTACATATACCTAGAGGGAAACACAATGTGTAAAATAGACATCTTCGATGGCATTATACCAAACAATATATTCACAGAACATAACGAGTAAATTAAAAATGAGAATAAATATTATGTATCGAAATTGTGGAGAAAAATCTATTGATTTGATTTGTGAGGGGGTGCTTATCCTATAGTTGCCAAAAGGATAAATGACTCTGATGAGTTTTAGATTTCTATAGATTTAATTGCAGCTATTCACAACATATTCTAGAACGTCCTGCAAGGGGATTTACCTGGATTTAGGCTTTCCAGAAGGGGTTCCGAAATAGCAATCTGGGATAAAACACTACAAAATGGGTAGATCTTTACACCCACCCAGTTTTGTCCCCAGGTGGATCTGGCCTCTAATGTTACCACACACCAACTTATTATGATTGCCCATGGTTTTGACCGCCGACTAACAGACAATGCTAGTGCGTTACGCCCGGTTACGCAATAGGGGACTATACGCTACTACCGAATGAAGTTATATTTTTTGCAATTATATCATTGTAATAAAAGTAAGAAATGCTAAGAAGTGCTCTCATGTTTGCCAATTTACAATTACACTCACCTGAAGTATAGCAATCACCGTACCAAAGATCGATGTCGTCAATTGAAATGTCTCCTTTATAGTCAATGCCACGCGTACCTTGTATTATAACCTATACAAAATAAGAAAGTAGATGGCTAGTAAAACTCTATTACCAATCTCCTAAAAAATCAAGAAGTGCCTATAGAATAATCATAATTTTCAAGATCAAAGTGGCGATTCTATGGATTTTTATTCACACATATTGCCATAAGGTATTTTTAGTGGTCAATAAGTGTGGCAACTTGAAAAACAGAAATGAAAAAAAATATAGTTTTCTCTTTATAAAGCTTCTACAGTGAAAATGTCAATGTCTGGCGTACAACACGTGCTGTTGCACCTAATATGAGTTTACATGACTGGCTATCTTTCAAAATCAACCTAAACAGCAAATCTTACCCTAGATCAGAAAAAGCGGGTCTGAGCCAATACATTATCAAGTGTCTCCACTGAAACAAAACTTTGAGAAAAGAACATCTACTCCCTAAAAAAAAATCCAGATAACAGAAACCTTGGGTTTAATTAAGTTCCATTTAATCTTTTCCCAGGACATGTGTAACTCATTTTAGCCGTGGAAATGATTGCGGTTTGGCGTCCTATCGGTTTGGCCATACCCCCCATCTGGGTTTTCCCTATTTACCCTGTGGTAAACCTATCCCCCTAACTGAAATACGCGGTGACCGACCTGGAGCACAAATATCATTTGTTGTGTAACCTATGATTTGCACAAACTGTATGAAATCTTAAAAAAGGTTACTGTAAACAAAAATCACTTTTTTAATTATATGCTTTAGGCTAGATACAAGAGAAAAATTGAAGTTGCTCCAACACCACCACCCCACAAACACCCACCCTCCATATGTAAAAAAGGATTTCCTCCCCCATCTGGGCTTCCCCCAGGGGTCCCTGAAACACAAGGATAGTGTGCAATATATAATAATAAGATATTTATATATTTATATGAAAACTTAAAGGTTTTACCTGAGTATCATATTGTATTGTCACTGACACTTCCGCATGGTTCCAATTAGGTCCTCTAGAACCTTTACGTTTCCAAATGGCTGGTCTTTTTTGCCCTTGAGATTGTGTATAGACTTGCAGAGTGTCTACATGTGGTCCATACATATGGTAGGCGAACCATAGACAGTAGGTAGCTTTTGTTCCGTTCCCGGGTATAACAGGGCTTATTAGACCAGCTGTGTCATTAGGTTTACGGGGCCATGACGACTCCAAATATGCATAATATCCCATAGCTAAAATAAAACGGTTACATAGAACTTAAAATCAACAGCTACAGTCTTTAAAATATACCGTCCGTAGTCTTTAAATTTCCAGAAACTAAGTTTTGAAATATATCGTCAGTCGTAAAAGTACACTTATTTTCTGGAAACGGCCATTTCACATTCGTTCAAATTTGACAAAAAATATAAAAACACATTTGACTCATTTCACAATAGATACTTGAGATATCACAAATATAAAAAATTCATTCATTACATGAAATTAAAAGATTTAAAACAGAATATGGGCTGTAAAAGCTTTTATAATAAAAATTCAGTGAGATAAAAAATACTTACTTGTATTAGTGGTATGGTCAGCGGAAGGCCCGGTACCAGTACTCCCAGTATGACCCTTGTTTCTTAACCAATCAAAATCATCGGTTCTAGACTGTCGCCATTTACAAAATCCTAGTTCAAAGTTACAACCCCATGGTTCAGCCCTTGTCGGTAGTATAGGACACTTCCCGTCATAATCCTCAACGATGATGTCATCAATTGCTATGTCACCTTTGTAGCCTTGGCCTCTTATACCTTCGAAACGGATCTAAAATAAAAGTAACAATTCAGTGTAGCATTACTGATAATCGATATACATGTTGGTTAAATTAATTTAAACGGTACTTTCCAACTCCCTTATTTCAATAAATATGACATTACATTATAACT
>JAUOBW010213768.1:0-13516 GCA_032360285.1 Lepidozona retiporosa | reverse complement strand
TCATTGTTCGTCATGCATAGTAAAAATAAAAATTAACGAAAAAGGACAAGTTCGGTAAGACGATATCCGTCATAACAGTACAGACAAGTGGACAAAATTGAAATTAAAGTTTGTATATATAGGACATTTGTCGACATGGATTTTTCAGGAAACCAAGAAGAATGCGGAACTGTATCATGGGTTCGGGGAACTCCAGCCATCGAAGCGTGTAGTCACGTCAGACCAAAGATCAAGCGTCTTATTGTGGTCAATGTTGATCCGAGCAACACTCAAACGCTGGCATCTATGTTCACATCGGATATCGATCCTGCTTAGGCACTGACAAACCCATCTTTGTTGATGGTTAATTCCATCAAAAAACATCTAAAGACAGATATAAATGATGTCATCTCGTTTTGTGTATCCACCGAAACTCCGGCCGTGGCCGTAGAAAAACTGGCATCAGTCTTATCAAATAATGAACTGATATCAATTGTCGGAATGGTCATCATCGCTGACAATCTTGTCCAACTGCAATCATGCAAAGACGCATCAGAGGTCTTGACGCTCACACAATCGGTGTATGTCAAAACATGCACAGGATTAAACTTTGTCACAGCGGCAAACATCCCATCATGCCTTGATGCCAGCTCTACGGACAACATCACATTCATAATGGAATATTGTCGATGGATCGAGACCCGCCTTTCTGGGCATTTCAACAAGATTGTCTACGTCCAGCATCCAGAATTGCAAAAAGTTGTGACCTCTGAATACAAAACACTCAATCAACATGAAGACACATCCACAATATATCTGACATCGACCGAGCAAATGGTAATTGAAGATGTTTCATTTATGAATGAAATGGGCACAATAATACAGTCTAATGTGTTTATCGAAAAAAGCAAGGGTAAATATGCCCCCAAAAATAATTCTAATAGCCATTTGTCTTGATATTGTCCATGGGAACCGCGACAATGGCTTTGTAATTTACAAGCAGCAAAATTATGTGCAATCGCCCAGCGCACTTTAAATGTTATTTATATTTTTTAGAACTCGAGCATCTGATCAGTGGTAGCCTCATTTGATGCATTGAAGGCATGGTCACTCGGGCTATGGAAGAAGGTGAGCTGATATCAAAAAAAGCCTTAAACATTTATTTGGATTTTGAAGCGTCATAAACACAATTGTTGTTTTTTACAAAAGATGACATATAATAAAATAACTTGCCTCCCCGTGACATGCGATCAGTGTTCCGGGGCTATGATGATATTCCCGATGGTCCACCAGCCACGAAAAAAAGAGAATCGCATCAATCATCTCGAAGATCTTCTGAGTCAAGCGGTGGATCGACAAACGAGGTCAAACAAAAATACCTCAGCGTGACCAGTGAATTGGTAAGATCACTTGGCCGCATCCGAATTGTTCCTCCCAACATCGGTAATTTTATGGGCGACTCCAGCCTTATGATCGAAGAGATAGACAGTGGAGACGATGATAGAGAGGAAGAAGATGAGAAAGAATGCAGTTATAATCTTTATCCCAGCAATGATGACCAAGATGATAAAAGTGCCGTCCCCGTTAGTTATAAAGATGGGGAGATCCATTGGGCATCTCGCGATCCCAAATCAGAAGAGATACACATTGATGGTTTAAAATCTGTCATGCTGATTGAGCCAATCAAATCTCCAAACGACAAGATGCCTTGCTATCTCGATTTTACAATTAATCGCTATACCGATGAGGAGGCGGAGAATATCGAGACCTCCGATGTGTCAGATGACATGTTCATTATCAAAGAAAATGAGTGCGATTTTGTGGCAAGCATTTAATTATTTTTTGTTAATGGACGCGGATGACAAAAAAATATTATTTCATCGAGGCATGTGCCACGACTGTTTTTTTATTACCTCATCCATCACCGAGGTTACAATCTTTACAAGCATCGCCATTGCCTCATTAAACTTAGCGCCATGCATCTTTTCGGGGACTGACTTGTCGGCAAATGCGAACATATAAACAAGGAAGCCGTTGAGGACACCGATTTCAATTTCGGCATTATATTTTCAATTCATATAATCATTAATCAAGTTATATGTTAGAAACTCGATGGCGCCGTTATGGCGATAGTCAATTGGATTGCCCTTGTCTTTTATTGTCAAGATATCAAGTTCAGATAATATATAATCACGACAGTGGCAGAGATCAAGCGTGGGGGGATCATATCCCTGATGATTGAATGTCAACACATCTTCGCGATCATGCGAAATATATAATGGCAAGACAAATGTGTTGCCGCACGCATTGGTCATGAATATATAATTATCTTCGCGATAGTATTTCTTGATCTCGGGCCATGGACAAAATGGTATGAACCGCGATTCATTTATCTTTGGCAACAATTCAAGATCATTGAACACGACCTCTTTCTCTGATATTGTGGCCGCCGGCTTGGGGATGCCATGGCGGTATGTCCATATATATTATTTAAATCAAACATTATCGATGGGCCAGTTCATAGAGATTGATGTTGATACTGCCAGAATGCAAGAAACGACTGTGCCGGACATTAGAACACACATGGGGGTGCAGGTGCCCGTCAACTTTCATGTCACCCTGTTTGAGGGCACGGCTAACAATAATGTGGATTATGTTACCGATGCACAGACCGAATATGACTTTGCGATGTGTGCCCTGATTGACATAGACTTCGCGTTGTCTGGTAGAGAAGTGTCAACTGGCGCCCGATACCGAAATTACACTAAGATGGCAGAGCACTCAGGATTTCGTGCGGCCAAGAAAATAACAATCGGTTACAAGAACAGAGCCAAGACAAATGTGATCATGCCCCGCGACCAATTAATTGCCGCATCTTTTTGGGACAAAAATCGGCTAGAGATATTTGAAAAGGGATTTTGTGGGGGCATATCTGTTGATGAATATACAAATCCGAAATATCAGGAGACCAAGATTGATGCGCAGTTTGCCGGTGACACATCACTTTTGGGATACGCAACTGATGCGGCCAACCAAGGTAACTCTACGCGACTCAAAACATTGATGACGGCCGTGAACAATAAAACACGACGTAGATATGGTCTCTATGACATAAGCACAGGATCAAAACATAGTAATATTTTGTGCCCATCATTTCCACAAAGAGTCATATCACGTCATACCATCGCTTTTCCGATACCCGATTATAAAGCCAGGGCCGGTAATCGAAGTGAACTAGCCTGCACACACGGCAGAGTCGCGAAGACCATACAAATCGAGATGCAAGATAAAAACAAGATGTTCTATCCACACTCTGGCGAATTGTTTATGCGTACCTTGGTTCAAATAGTCTTTGTGCCCAAACATAACCCAAAGATAATACCACGGATGCATTATGAGTCTATGATTCCTGTTCAAATAGCTGGCAGTGTGTTGACAGGAGGCGACATACTCGGCATCAGATTGGTGTCAAAAAATGCAGAGCTTGATGCTGAACTGACAAAAAGGATAATCAGCGCGGAAACATTTCACACACAAGAAATTGCCCATCATAATAATCGCACTGATGCAAATCCCCAACAGACCATAAATTTCAAATCCGACAAACATGGTATGTTTACATCGGCGATATCTTTGACTGCGTCTAGGCGTATCGGCTCACAGACCGAACATGAGCCAGAAACATGGTGGCGTGATGGCATCATCATTGTGGCGCCTGACATAGCAACCACTTATGTTCGCGCGCCCATGCCACAATTATTTCCAGATCTTGACTACGTCGATTATATCAATGCTGGCAAAAATGCGCAAACAGATGACTCTATTGTCAATCCACTTCGGGGGGTCATCTCTGACATAGCCACGGCCGATATATTAAATCCCATGCGCACATATTGCACGTGCATAACGCAAACTGTCAATGGCTTTAAGATAATATCAGTGCCGACCATGCGAAAGATTGGCCTAGACATAAATCGAAACAATTTCCTAAAACTGACAGATGAGCGGACACTGTATCGGGCAAACCTGTTTCAACCGACCGCTGTCAATCTTTTTGCCGACAACATCGCCGCCGTGAACCTTGGCATACACGGTTATGATCCCGCCACACAACGCGGAGGAGTTAATCTCACTGGCGCCTCAAAAGTCATAGCCAACATTGAATTAGATCCATCATACCTTCAGGGCATTCTCATAGGGGCTGGCAACCTTGAAATGTCTCAGACACACATGAGCTCTAATATCATTAAATCGACGGTAGGATCACAGGCGCCGATTATAGATGGGTGATTATCCCAATGACCCATATTTATTTTCATTTATTATTTTTTGTGACGGCACTGAATAAAAGTTGATTTTAGAATTAATCAATATGAAGAGTCATGAACACGAATGTGATTTCTGTGGATGTTTGTATAAGCACAAGCATGTCAAAGGTGAAAGCCGCCATGGCCAGTTTGCGAATCAGTGCCCATATCCATTGTGTATGATGTTTTATGGAAAGGGAAATACGGGACAAAAAAAGAACACAACCAGGGCCAAGTTAATCCGCCGGCCGAAGGAAAAGTGCCGCGAATGGTATTGCGAAGTAAAGTCAAGGTGCCAAAAGACAAAAAAAGATGTCGTCAAAGAAACGAAAATGACTGTGTCACAAAAGCGTGGAAAACGCGGGACCTAAAGTTGACGATAGTCACACCGATCGAAGGCCGAGTGAACCTCTTCAAGTCCAATGGCATTAACAAATAAATGTTATTTTTTTTACCATCCCAATAAAAACTAATAATCTATTGATTTTGTGGATGAGATGCATTTCCCTTTGTGGCCGCGGGCATGAGTGATTGTCGCGTCGGATATGTCGGCACCTTGTGGACGTGATTTAATGAGTGATGCAATTCGACCGCGGTTGTGGGATATCGCTGCAACTGATTTTGGTGCGCCGTCGATATTGGCTCTTTTTGATAATATTCGCGAATTCGCTGGGGGGCACTTATGGCATTTCCTCCTGGCACGGCCTGTCCCCCATAACTGGCAGATTGTGAATGTCCCGGCATTGTGTATTCTGGGACAATGCTTCCACCTGCGCCATATAATGGCATTATACCCACGAGAGGTAAGGGTGCCATACCAGGCGATGATGTGTTATGTATCTCGGCCTTTATAATATAAATAGATACAAATATGATTGTGATTATCAATGTGAAGACCGAGCAAACGGTCATGGCAATGCCTTCCGGCGGCATATCTTCCATGGTGATCTATATTTTACAAAAACACGATTATCAACAATATAGATTGCTACCCTCGTATCGTTTAATGATATTCCGATAACAAATATGACATCCTATAATCGTGCGATATATGAAATAGAGGGCAACATAAACTCTGATGATGTCTCGACATTTGACAGTGCCATTTTGCCAACGGATGAAATACTCCGCGCCCATGATCTATCCATGGCCAATCTTCTCTATTCGTCAACGACAGAAAAAAGCAATGGCGGCATGCATGACATAAAACACGACACATCGGCCAACACAATCGAAATTGTTAATATCGGTAAATTTTCCATAAAAGACAAGACACAATTGAGTAAAGGCATAGTCGGTTATATGATCACTGACTTGGGGGCCGACTTGTCATGCAAATTAAATTGCATGAGGCCAAGATCGTAGAAATCGTCCGTGCCGCGAAAGGAAATGCGATCTACACAATTCCTGCGGATCTGTAACATGCGACGTTGCGGTTTGTCTGGTCGGCGCCATCACAAAAATATGTAGCGATGATAAATCTGATTTTGTCACGTCAGCGCATTTTTCCGCCGCGGTATGGCAAGAGGCCACATCAGCATCACCTGCCGCCGTCTTATTTCTCATGACCAAAGATGTTCCACAAAAAGTTGTCATAATCGCGTGCCTGGGAAATATAACCGAGGATAGCTGCGCGCCGTGTGTAAAGCCGGGGGCCCTGCTTAATTTTACCGGGATTTATACGCCGGGTACGCAAATATAGTGGCCAGTCTAAGAAATAATCAGACGATTGACACCCGCCGGATAGCAGATAATTTTAAACGGGAAAATATCCTCGAAAGTTATAAACAATATGCCGCCTCAAATGGGTTAGAGGCCGGATATGCCTCCGCCTTGTTCATGGCCGATTGTGTATCCATGATGTATGATAATAAAATGGCGGTAACATTATTGCGGGGGCCTGCATGGCCGGCGGTCTGGTATTGGAAAAACTGTTGAAACCAAAGTGCCTAGAAAAAATGTTGAAGATGTTGATGGAAGACCCCATAACACTCAGACGATTTCGCGGTTCGTATCTATTTGAAAATTCACAAAACTCAGCCACCTTCCGAAGTTCATATGCCTCATCTTATGAAAAGGCTGTTAATGTAGATAAGAACAGGAAAAACGCACTGATGACTCTGGTTTCAAAGATGGGTGACCAAACAAATTCCAGTGGAGGATCAATACACGAGATTAACAAATCGGCACAAGAACATTACAACAATCTTTATAAATCAGCCAGATAATTTAATATTTTTATTTTTTATTGTTTTACTCAAAGATTCAACAAGACATGGCGCGACAACCGATTTAAGATAGAAAGCAAGATTGATCAAGTCACGATAAGTACGACATTTTATGAAAAACTATACCTGGCCATACCTTTAAAAAAATAAATGACACATTTTTTCTGGTCATCATGTCATCGACATGTTGATATATTCACCCTGATCATTTCTTATCGGGGTCGGCGCAATCGGCTTTGTTATTTCGGGCTTCTGTAATAATAAGGGCATTGTATTTGAACGCTTGTTCATGCCTGTGTGTATCACATCGCTTAATAGTATGTATTTAAATATATCTTCGATCGATGACAATTTATTGTTTGACTTGTTTATCTTGGACATCCCATGAAATGCAATGGCGGCAATACTTGTCAATAACCATCGGCCGGCAAGTGAGAGGGCATCTGACGAGCTGTCTTTAATTTCTTTTTCTATCTGTCTTACTTTATCATTCATGTCAATCAGCGCATCACGCATTATGTAATCGGCTACTTTATCGTCGACATCTCCGGCAAGGTATCTATATAAATTTGCCAGACCGGCCATGAGTATTTTATTGGCATTGGACATCATCTCATTTGCACCGGCGGCGCCGGTCAACATATCGAGGTTGCATTTTGTTTTTTTGCGGACGGCGGTCATGTTGATAAATTGTGTTTTAAGTGATGCTTAAACTATAAATGAGAACTCAGAAAGAAAAAGTGCTCTATCAAACTATTGTTTGGAGCAGGGCCAGGCGTACATTGACAAGGGCGGCAAAGTCGTCAAACATCGTATTATTGCCGTCGCGATGTTTAAGTGGATGACTGTCATCAAGGAATCGCTTTGATATTCTGGCATGGCGCCGCACATCGCCGTCGATGCCGCCGCACAACACCCTAGCATACAGATCTATCATTTGTTGTTTGGATTCGCGCATCATGTTTATTCGTCTTTTTTTGTAGTATGACGACAGATCTAAGGCGGCTAGGTCAGAGATCGCGTGGTCCATTATTTTGTCGGGCCATTCAAAGTGATCGCCGCACAGCCTGTAAATATCGGCCGCATTGTTAACCGTGATATCATCAAGGAATTGGTTTATTGCCCTGGTCAGATTCATTGCGCGATCGGCCTCTTCATTTATGGCGCCGGTGGAGTGAATGTATTTTGTTATTTCGCTGGTCATTGTGTGATCTTCAAAAGTTATTATCTTCGACTATACCATGTAATTTAATGGCCCGACCCTTCAAAACACGTAAAAAATAAAGTAATGTGATTTTATTAAATCGTGGGGAACCATTCTGATGTCATGCCAAACATTGTGATCTCGAATTTTGACTTTGCCTCGCGGATGGTTGTCTTGAATTTCTTTTTATTGTCGCGGCATGTGGTTAAAAGGCGATCCCGTTATATTTGTCTGGTCAATCATCTTCGTCGAGGATTTTCTTTTTCACTGTCATGTTCAACGTTAATGACTTTAAACAATTGTCTCGAGACACCAACATTGCAATATTAGATGGCCATCACGATCGGAAACTGAATATATCACTTGAATATTACAATGACGTTATTGTTGTTGTCCGTCCGGTTTCTCTGATATTACATGTTACGCCGAATTATGGCATGTCAAAAGAAGATGTGGTCTCGACATTTCAAATTGGCAGCCAGCCAAAAAAGACAATAGACAATATAATCGCACTATTGGATGGAATTGAATGTATCAATATGGCAGTGATAGATGATCCCGATGTCAAGCCGCCGGAAGTGACAATGATCCATATAGAAAAAAAAAACATAGATATCGAAGATGTTCCGGGCGAGGCAATGATTGACATAAACCCAGATTTTGTGTTATTGTCACAACTGTCACAACTGTCAAATCCCCGATCAAGCAGGATATATGTATTGTCCATACGAGATGCCGGCCTTTATATTTGTCAAACAAAGATGCCATCAAAGTCTGTCGGAATCAAAGTCAACACAAAGATATTTGGAGTTGAAGATGCTCTTCATTCGCGGCTCTATGGAAATGCTTCCCGCGTGGCCCGGGGTGAATTGACGGCCGATGAGATGCGTTATTATATCGCGATTGCGGCCAAGTGTGTCAGTGATAGCATCGGCCACAGTTCAAACATAGACGACACAGGTCGCGGTTGTTTAAATGCTTTTCCTCTTTCTGTCACTTTATTTTTTGTTCCCTCATCGGACATTCTGTTTTGGCCGGCGACATTGGAAGATGATAATGGCTATATCAAAAATAATTACCATTTTTATTTTTTAGGTATAGATTTGCATCTAATCATGGCAGAAAAAGCCACAAGGGACTGGATATTTTGCATTCAATTTCCCGCCTATGTCATCGCGGCGCTGGGGCCAGGGCGATTTTGTGAATACTTGCTCGCGCATTACAATAATCGCTATATATTATATTGCAGTCTGTCAGTTGCCCATGACACGGAAAACTTGAATCTGATATTTGCCGGCATTCCTATGACACTCACCCCGATATATGATGGTTTACCGGCAGTAATAGAAAAAATAATCGTCAATCATACCGCGAGTTGGCTACCATCTCACTTCGGTACACTGACAGAAATGGCCATGAGGAAATATCTATTAACCATCGGCGTCACCATAGATGGATATGCCGCCTTGTTAAATACGACGGGCATTTCAGTTCGCGCGCCGATATTAGATCCGACAGGTCGCATGATGTGTGATGGCACCCCAACCGGAATGGCCAGAACGGCAATATCAATTACACCAGTGCCCATGTCTTGTAATGTAAAGCCGATCGAAGAGTTTACCGATCTCGGAAAACAAAATGCGGTACTATTTCCATTGCCGGCCATGAATCAGTCGGCAGTGCCATACACGGCTCGTCCATTCACCACCACCGCCATGGCATCGCGCATATTATATGCCTCGACAAATCCAAGTGCGGTTAATGGTGGTAACTTGCCACTTGGGCCCACAGAAATTATTGGCCGAATCTGTCAATATTCAAATCACCACAACAAGATAGTATTTATTGACACCGGTATGATTGAGGCCGACATATACGAAGTGCGTCTTAACAAGCTGGCCCTTGCCATCAAATATATCAAGATCACCTGCGGCCTCGCCCTGCCGTACTACACAATACCATATTGGCAACAAGTGTTTTCAATGACGCCGGCAATTAATCTAGACGGATATGTGCCGCGGGTGTGCTCTGGTAATAATTTGATATAAATATCTCCCCATCTAGTAAAAAATTCCATGACCGGCTGATATTATTTTTTATATATCTTTGGATTTAGACAACATGCGATGCCCCCATCAAAGATGTTCATCCCTCGCGGATTGTAAATTTATTAAATTGAATGAAGACCGCTTGTACACAACAAAATGTGGGGGCGTGAAAATAGAGCTAAACAATGATTTGTTCATGTGCGACAATCCCGAGAAATTAATAAAGTTCCAAAATGATGCCAGCTCGAGGATACACGAATTTTTGTTTCCGAATAAGCGATCGCGCCTGTTCTCTGATATTGATGTTTATTTAAATGTGCCCATCCCGAAAGATCACATGTCCAAATTCATGATCGATCACTTGCTCATATATTTCAGCTCCACAAATGATTTGGCCGGTAAAGAGGTTTATGTCTTTGATAACTCGCGCGATATCCGTGATGTTTATAAGATTAGTTTTCATCTGATATTTCCGGATGTCGTATATAATTCGATGGCGGACATGGGAGCATGGAAAACAAACAACATGTGTGACCCTCAAATCCGTCGAATGATAGATATGAATGTTTATGGATATAATATGTTCATCGGTTTGCCGTTCTCGCCGGAAAAAAGAAACACGATGATTAAACAATCACTTAGACAGATATTAATAATCGGGGGCGGAAATGAAACCCGGGAAATATCAAATGGCGATATGGACAGGATCATGATATTGACAAAAACATTAATACAATATATAAGTCCCGACGCCCTCAAACCTGGTAGACTCGGTTGGATGGAATGTCATTATAAACAGCATGACGTCAAATCAAAGTTCTGACTGATGGCAAAATAAAGCAATTTTTACATATCTTTTATAATGTTAGGATCGCGACAAATAATAATTAAACTAATCTAAAATTAGTAATTAACGACGGTCAACAACAAGGATCTATAAATCTATCTGGTCACACACAGACAAAAGATAATGGCAACATAAAAGAAAAACTGGGCGGCAGACAAGGACAGGTGACTGACACAAAAAATGTTTTCGCTTTTTTCCCTTTTTTGTGTGATTGGCCGGCACATTGTTTTCGCAAAGCACGTCTCCTACTCTATTTATCACTTTTATTACTATATCGAGGTCATCAAGGTTCCGCCATTCGGCAGATATAAGGCCATTGTCTAAGAAATGTATTTCACCGCGCAACAATGGTTTATAACGGGCATCTATTCCAAGCATTGATATAGTGTCGATTATTAGTTTGTACGTGCGCACGGTTTCGATTTCAAGTTGGGAGACCATCGTAGATCTGATGATTAATGCGAGATACGTGTAATTACTAAAATACACTACCATGTTATTTCCCACTTATGTGTTGTCGGCCATATGGCTTGGACAGGTGTGTTATCCGGCTGTCGCGCCCAATGACAAACTCAGGCTAGACAAACAATTTATACTTTGACAAACAGAAGCGCACGCGTATGAAATAGATGAATGTCTCTGCATTTATAATAAGTCTCGGCCCGACATATCGCGATACAACACATTCCATGATGTCTTGAGAGATGCCGGCCACTGTGATAAATACATCACTTATTACATGATGGTAGTGACCAAGTCAAATCAATGTGTCAATAAACATTCCGAGCATCTGGCGGGACATGATTATGTCAGTGTCATTAATGACAGATTAGATAAAATGTCGGACGCACTCCGTCTTTATGTCATTGTCGCGAATGTCGGCCCCCGCAATAAATCAAGTGGGATTGGCATTTCACGGGGGATTGTGTCAGATGGCAAGAAAGCGGGTTGCCTTGATTATAAATTGGCCTATGGCCGATGTGACTCGCCCGTGAATCCCGAAGAGGTGATCGGCGATAGATATTATTGTGCGCGCGATGATTGGGACAAAAAACACACACCCCTAGGCCCAAGATAAGGATCGCGAGACAGACGAGTGATAAAGAGGGGGGCACATCATAGATATGTTACATTTCGTCCAAGAAACATTAATCGCCGTCATTATCATATTGATGATTTTAGTATTGGCAATTTTTGCCGCGATATATTTTATAAATAATCAGATCCAAAAATGTCCATCAACACATATTCCATTGACAGAGAACGCAATCTAGTCCGGAATGATAATCTCCCATTATTGTCTTCAATAAACTCTTCCTCCACTTCAATAAATGTCTTGACTCATAAATATATAACCGAAATACGAGTCATAATAGAGTTGACTCCCGGATCGACCAGCGCCCAAGTCCAGCCGCGGGTTGCCCACACGTTTAAACTACAGTTTGCGGGAGGCAATAGTATAGATGTCCTTATGTTTTTGGATGACACGCATTCCGGAAGTTCTTCTGGCCGAATCCGATATACTTACAGGACGCCCCCGGGCATCGCAATTAATATCGGGGCATCACCTCATCATGATATATATAAAATACTGACCGCGGGAATGCTGATCAATGATGGCTATGCATATATCACATATGCCTGATTTTAAATATCTTTCTTTTTTGTATGCCTGTCATTATGTTTAGTGGCGGTATTCTAGTTTAACGTGTATTAATGTTAACGTAGAAATGGACAACAAACAATCCTCCACCGAGATCGAAAAGTTGAAACGCGAGAATGTCGAGATTAAAGGCAAGATGAGGAATATGGAAACGCGGCTGTTTAAGGCAAAGCGGGACCTTGCTAAGATGCGCCATGATGACGACTTTGACATGGAAGATGTCGATTCAGATAAGACGCCAGAGTTTCTCGCCGCCGCTAATGAAAAGTTAGAGGCCGAGGTCGCGCGACTCCAATTAGAAAACACATCGCTGCGAAATAATCCCAATGCCTGCGATGCTTCTATCAAAAACGAGAATCGCGAATTAAAAGGTAAGGTCGAAGAACAAAAGCGATCACTAACTCAAATTAAAGAAGAGGCCAAAAATGGAGAAGATTGGTATGACGACATCGTCGATAGAATGTATAAGGCTGAAAGTGAAGTCAATGAATTGAGAGACGAAAAGCGGATGTCATCTTTAACCCTGCAAAATGAAAAAAGGATGCACGAGTCTCTTCAAGCCCACAACAAACTTATCAACGAAAAAATGGAACAAGGCCGAAGAAAAGGTAAAGAAACTTAAACAGGACTTGAGGGATAAGATTGATGAGTCGAAGAAAATAGAAGGAAAGCTTTATAGCGCCGAGTCCGATGTAAACAGGATGAAGCGGAATCTGTCTGACAAATCCAGGGGCGATGCTGACAAGAAAATAGAAGAATTGAACAACAAGGTCAAGATCCTTGAAGTCAGTAAAAAAGGTTATGGGAGATTCCCGCAATCCGAGAAAACCAGATTAGAAGACGAGACAAGAAGACTAACTGCCGAATCGACAATGGCCAGAAAGGGCAGCATGATGGGTGGAATAACATCCATGTTCGGAGGGTTTGCCGGCATCTCTAATAATGAGCGCGCCAATCACGATAAACTCAAAGGAGAAACAAAAAAGATGTACGATTACATGCTACATTATAATCTTACTGATAAAAGCCCAGCCTTAGAAGCATTAATGAAGTAGGTTGCGACACATATTATAATAACATCACTGTCATGCTCAACGATAATGACTTTAAACAATTGTCTCGAGACACCAACATTGCAATATTAGATGGCCATCACGATCGGCAACTGAATATATCACTTGAATATTACAATGACGTTATTGTTGTTGTCCGTCCGGTTTCTCTGATATTACATGTTACG
>JAUOBW010213657.1:0-13520 GCA_032360285.1 Lepidozona retiporosa | reverse complement strand
TTTTCCCGATAAAACGAAATATTACGCCTATTCTCTCTTATGCGGCAATGACTGTATATAACGGCTTCTTGTTTCACCTACAATTTATAATTTATCTCTAAGATTCTAAAGACAAAAGACCAAAGCTGAAACTGATGATTTGTCAATGGGGTTGTCAACAGCTTTAATTTTAGAATACTTTGTGATGACTTGACTTTTTGTATCAGTAGTTCAGTTCTGGGGTTCAGTTTTGGCAATATTTCTTTTAACCCATTATTGTTAGGTTATTTTTTTAATTTCAAAAATATGGTCACGTGACATGTAGTGGGGTTACGATGCGCAGCAAGTGCGTTAAATTAAAATTAATTTTTAAATTTAGAGATTTTAAATGAGCATTTTTAAAACTTTTCAAATTTCTCACTTTTTTATTTATAAAAAAATGCCATTTTTAAATTTGCACTTGTAAAAAACAAAACTATCCTGAGATTTAATTTCGTATTTCTTGTAGAGCTGATAGCGGTCGAGAAAATAGTTAACAATTGTTTTAGATACATAGGCTGTATATGTTAAATTTCACTCAAGACCGCTGTCATCGCCGCCACCACCGCGACCGCGGAGCCTAAATAAAAGCTCGGATATACTTCCCAGCAATCATAAGGCCGTTTATAAATGACGTGTATAAATAAAGTCACCTAAACTGCTTTTATGACGACATTCTTCCAGTACTTATTATGTAATCGAAGAACAATTTTGAGAATAGAGGTGAGCGTATGATGTCAGTTTTATTGGGTTGCCATGGGTATTGAAACAGTACGTTTTGAACAGGTGACGTTCTACTTTGAAGTTTTTGAAAAAGAAAAGAAAATGGTATTTTGTTTGAACAGATGTACAACAGGAGCATAACGATGTTTCCATTTGACAGAATTTTCCTGTACGCACCCCCGGGCACGGGTGGGGATTCCATCCAGGAATTTTTCCTCGCGGTATGGGGGTGGGGACAGCAAAAATGATATATTTCCCTAAAATATGCAATTTAATTATTTTAAATCACTATTATTTTTGTAATTTAAATGCTCTTTAGACAAATGCACTTCTTCTCGTTCAATTTATTTGATATAGAGTCAGTTATCTGGATATCCCCATCTGCCTTGATGGGTGAATACAGGAAAGAATAAAACCGTATTACGGCATGCCGACAGAAAATTGTTGTCCCTCACAGATATTAGATATTTGATTTAGGATTCCAAATGAATCCACTGAAAAATATTAATTAGGAGGGTTTAATAGGAGAGTTCTTTGTACTGATGATGGAGGTAAATGGTGGAAAATGGTCAAATATAATCATTGAATATTACAGTTATATTAAGGGTATTGGCCACATATACCCATAAAATTCCAAATGAGTTCACATATCTGGCGAATATCCACAATATTTTGAAGGGAAATTAAGGTTATATTTCTACTTATTTCACTGTCGACAGTGAAATAAGTCGAAATATAACCTTAATTTCCCTTCAAAATATTGTGGATATTCGCCAGATCGTTTTATCAGACCATTTATCGTTGTAGAACAATTTGTGATCATGCATTTATGCGTCAATGACGTCATTGACGCATAAATGCATGATCACAAGTTGTTCTACAACGATAAATGGTTGTCCAATTTGGGTGAAAAATAGTTTTTTGAAAAAACGTAAACTATGATTTGGAATTGGAAAAATACAAATAATGGGACCATTGTTTTTGTTGGAGAAACCCTAAGGAGAATAGCTTGGAAATTAATCATGCGGTTAGCATCAACTAGACACAAATTCGGCGCAGGTGTTACAATTTTGTGTGGTCAATAGTCTGGTGCAGGAGTAGCAATTCACGCAATGCATGATATTTTTGAAGATAAAGATGTTGAAGTTGTGTTGCTTTTTGACACAGAAAATGCATTTAATGCTATCAACCGTAATTCCATGTTAAATAAATTGTGAACAAATTCTGATTCCAAAGGGGGGACCCTTAGAAAAAACATTTTTTGCAACATTGATTCGAGATTTAATTAGTTTTCAAATTTAACAACATTTTAATTTGTGTTTCTAAGGTTCCCCTCTTAGGAATCAGCTCATCAATTATTCTGACCCCCTAAAATCAAAAATCACCCTCCCCAGGCCATTTACATCGTTGACTCCAAATGACAAAACTATAGAAAAACACTATAGCAATTTTCCATCTACAAGTGTTACCTACCTCTAATATTACCTGGACTATTAGGCTAAGTTTCTACTCGCGAAAGTTGTACAAATAATTTATTTTCTTATATCTAGTCACTTTCTAACCACGGCAACATGGACGCCGACATACAGAAGCAAATGTGGCAACGGTGTTAAAATATGCCTCTGATAACGCTGGTGGTGGTGGGAGTTGATGTGACAGACTTTATTTTATGTTTATATTTTTTGTATATACTATCTTAATAAAATAAATTTATTGTTTTATTTGTATGTATTTTATATTGTAATGTTCATTTTTTAGTAATTTCATTTTGATTAGCTTGATTTTAGACCCTGAACTTACCAGTTTGCCTTTAAAGTTTAAAAATAGGCGAATTTGTTTATAAGCGCATCCCCTAAAATATCAAAAAATTTATGTAGATTGCTATTTTATCGAACAATTTAAAAAATGGTGTGACACTAAACTATTTTATCACAAGTGACTTTGCCTTTGAAATGAATTGAAACAATTATTGCCAACTATACAGGCCATTCACTATTACGTTCTTAAAAATATAAATACTTTTAGCATCTTAATCATTAATGTTAAATTCACACCTCTCGGTTCACCCAACCCTCCTCCCATATTACCCTGATATATGTCAAGCTTCGCTAGTACGAGAGATGATTGCTGGATTTCGCTATTTATGATAATTGTATGTGTCGATCCAAGATAAATCTTTTGTGATTAACGAGGATAGAGTATACTAGTAATAATAATGCGCGGTTCAATTATTTCGGGTACCCACATACCCCTAGTGCAGATGGGTATTGCCAAAATTAATGAGAGGGTAATTGCATGATGAAGGTGGTTAGTAAAGTAATTGTAGCGAATTGGGCTAGAAAATTAATTTTAGTTAGTTTAGGCCCTGGAAATATGTAGGGCGAGACTTAATGACGACAAATTGGGAATGTAACATTCGGTTGGGTTAAAAACAATTAAACAAGTTTATTTTTAATAGAGACAATTTATTATACGGTATTATTCCGAAATTAAGGCCATACCAGGCATTTTTGATATTTAGAATTTCTTAAATTCATGGTTTACTTTAACGTAGGGAAATAATTCTTCTGAAATTTTTAAAAGACCAAAAACTACGTTTTTAAAACCAGGTGTTTTTATTAAAAAATAAAAATGCGGTAACAACAAATATAGTAAGATAATTGGGGGGCTAATTTTCAGAATAAGAAGGTATGTAGCCCTTTTTTAAACTTTGATCACGAAAAATGTTTATTTTACACCAGAAAAGAAGGTGTTGAGAATCAATTGGATTATTGGGGCGAAAAATAAAGTTAGCGAAATATAAAGGGGCGAAATTTGATGGAAGGAATGTATTTCTCGAATATCATATTTCATTAAGTTATGCATTGATTCACTCGGAATAGAAATAATCGGTATATAACGTTGATTCACTGGAAGTGTTGATTCACCGAAAGTGAGTTTTCATGCTAAAAACGCTAAAACTAGATTATTTTACGTTATTTCTTATTAGGGCAACAAATTTGTTTCATCGGTAACCTTTAAATAAGTCGAGTAGGAATATAAATTCTTATACGTTTTTTAATCAGCATCTTTTGATTGATTCCAAACATGAACAAATATAAATATATATTTTTTTGCTGACTTAGCAAGATTATATCACGTAACACGTGGTGACAACAATGCAAAAGCAAAATGGGCCATCTTGGAAAATGAATCTCACATATATGAAATAAATCTATGAAAAAGAAAATTTCGGTTAGGCAATTTTCCAGTTTTTCCAAAAAATGTCCCTGTCTATATATGACTACATCAACAGATTTATTTTTACAAAAGTATACGTAATCGTATTAAACTAAAATATTCTACTGACGGTATTGATATTATCGATCAACTTTATAAATCCACCAAATCCTATATTTCTGTGGATGATCCAGCAGCTGCGATTTAAGATCGAATATTGGGTTCGATAGGAAAACAACGAGAGCCCCAATCTTTCTAATTTGTATATAGATATAGTGCATTACGAGTTTATTGAAGTAAATGTGACCAAGCTGATAGCCCTCTCAGATATTAGATATTTAATTTAGGATTCCAAATGAATGTACTGAAAGAGATCAATTAGGAAGGTCTTCGTACTGATGATGGAGGTAGATATGCTGATGACATTGACGCATAAATGCATGGTCACAAGATGTTCTACCACAATAAATGGTTGTCCAATTTGGGCTTAAAAAAAATCTTGAAAAAACGTAAACTATGATTTGGTATTGGAAAATACAATTGATGGAACCTTCGTTTTGGCTGGAGAAATCCTAAGAAGACTAGCTGGGAAAGTAATCCTGCTGGCGCGGGTGTTACAAGTTTGTGCCGGTCAATAGTCTGGTGCGGAAGCAGCAATTTACGCATGATATTTTTGAAGATGAAGATGTTGAAGCTATGTTGCTCATTGACGCAGAAAATGCATTTAAATGCTACCAACCGTAATGCCATGTTGAACAATATAGCTATTTTGTGTCCAATGATATCGATCTTCGTGAGGAACTGTTATTCTTTCCCGGCACGTTTATAATTGGCGGAAAAGATCATCCAAAACCTTCATCTTATTATCAAAGTTAAATTTGTTAAAAATGCTGAATATGAGTTTCTTACAACACAAGTAAACATATCAACAACGGGCGATAGACACTTAGGAGCTTTAAAGGGCAGCAAAAGTTTTAAAAAGGCAATTGTGGACGATCTTGTATCAGGTTGGGTGCGAGAACTATAGGTTTTATCAGTTTTAACAGAACCTCAAGTTGCTTATTGCAAACTGACGTATTTCCTCCGCACTATTAAAGACATCTCGACAAAGCTACAACCTGTTGAAGAAGTAATTACAAGAAATTTTATTCCAGAGCTTTGTGGAAGACATCTATATGCTCTTCTTAGATACGTGAAAAATGTTGATTCATAATAATCAGGCACAACGTTGTGAGACACCTAACATCGGGGATCATAAAATAAGTATGCAAAGATGTCTCGAATGAACCGGCACTACTACCATGGACAGGAGAGAAAGTGTATATAAAGTCAGCTAAAACAGGTGTAGAATCATTTTTACACATCAAAGCGAGGGGATTTTTCATTAAAGGTCAAGAATAATTTTTTGACGTAAGGGTCATCGACCCAAACGCATCAAGACGCGCAAACCAAAGTCTACAACAGGAGAAGTGGATCATGGTTCATTTTAGCCACTGGTGTTTTCGATTTATGGGGGCGTGGGAAGAGAGTATTTGTCATTCTACAAGCGATTAATCAAAATATACTGGAAAAGAAGAGAAAGAGGAGAACCCATCTGTAACGTCTAAATGAGTAGACTTGCCTAAGTCTCTACTCTAAAGTAAACAATATTTTAAAATATAAAAAAAAAACGTTAAAATATAAAATGTCGCGCGTCTCTCTGTAGTCTTTCTTCTTCTTTTGGATACAGAATCTTCTTTCGGATACAGAAGTTCTGTATATTCCAGTAAGTCCGGACAGACACAGACTAAACTAGTCCACTAAATGGGTACTCACGACAATACGATTCGCGTTGTGATTCGTATTGAAAATTAAGATTAAAATACACTGAACTCGACATCAAATATGAACTAACTTTTATTTTAGTGAAATTATTTTTATACAAATTTTTATACTTACATCAGTTATCTACGGTGGCCCGTAAGTGCAAAAGCTCTTTAATTTTTTGGGAAAATGTTTGTATTTTTTGGGAAAATGTTTGTATTTTTTGGGAAAATGTTTGTATTTTTTGGGAAAATGTTTGTATTTTTTGGGAAAGTGAAAGTGAAAGTACGGGAAACGGCGGAAACTGTTTTCGTTTTTTGGGAAACTGTTTTCGTTTTTTGGGAAAGTGTTTTCGTTTTTTGGGAAAATGTTTTCGTTTTTTGGGAAAAGGTTTTGGACTTTTAGGAAAGTACTTCCTTTTTTTGGGAAACCGTTTGGAGATATTGGGAAAGTGAAAGTGAAAGCGAAAGTATTAGAATCGAAAGTGAAAGTACATTACGGACGGGAAACTGTTTTCGTTTTTTGGGAAACTGTTTTAATTTTTTATAAACGAAAGTGAAAGAGCCAGTAAATATTATCCTGAGTTCCAGACCATTTCTAATACTTGAGTTTTTTAACCCAGCTCGTGTTGTTCTTCTTCCTGGCAGACCCGTTTTCAGTTCACAGTTCAGGAGGGGTTTTTGATTGAAACTTATGTTTGTTATTTTGTATGTACTGTATTGTGGTTTTTACACTGGTTTTAAGGACTCCCATGTCTCTGGTTTTGGGGTCAAACAGGGCCCACACCACATTTTTGACCATGTTGACCCTGTGTGTATTATTATTTCTTTAAACTTGGTGTTTACATATACATAGGCACAGTTTAAAAATTACTGGCACTGTTTAAACCGAAATGACATGACCCATAGTGCCAAATCGGGGCGGGTTTAATCGGGGTCTGACACCAAATATAGGGGCCGATTGGGTTATTTCATTTGATAGGTATCTGAACAGGACAGGACAGGTGACAGGGGTACCAATATTTTAACTTACTCTGAAGTATCTTTTCCCCTGGATTGAATACACCTTTTCACAGTTTCGCGTATAAAGAAGAAACGTTTTGGGAGGTAAAAATCTGAATTTTATAAGAGCTTTTGACAAGAGCTACGTTTTTAATTTTAAGGGAGGGTGTGGGTTTAAGTTTGTGACGTTTTGGTGTGGAAAAAGTAAGTGAGAAAGTCCTTATTAAAAAAACGTATGTTAAAAATTGTGACGTTTTGATGAAGGTGGGGTCTAAATGAAAACGTCACGATGACGTTTTGCGTGACAAAAGTGGGACATGATGTGACCCCTAAACCTTGATAAATTTGGGTTTGTTTACCTCCCAAAATATACTCAATTCAATATCTACCATCTTTTTCTTAATAATTTCTATTGTATTGTTTTTATGCATTCATTGTGCTTGGCAAATCGAAAGTGTG
This sequence comes from Lepidozona retiporosa, assembly GCA_032360285.1. Lineage (NCBI taxonomy): Eukaryota > Metazoa > Mollusca > Polyplacophora > Chitonida > Ischnochitonidae > Lepidozona > Lepidozona retiporosa. The sequence goes on along the minus strand of JAUOBW010213657.1, from coordinate 6,297 downwards.
AAAAGGTGTATTGAAAATAAAGGCAGCTCCCCCTTGAAAAGCTATTATAAATGATAAATCCCCTTGGAAAAGGTGGTAAAATCGTATATTTAGACACACGGCTAAACATTGACTCCTGGAAAAAGCCTTTATTTTGCTAAATTCGCCTGGAAATATTTATTGCTGGACACCCCCTGGAAATGTACGTTTATACCCACGTTTTCAAATGGAATAGCCCATTATGGTCAAACGCCCACCTGACCCTGTGTGTGCATCGGGTCATAACAGGGTCAGTTTGGGATACTATACAACTCCGTTTTTTTCAGGACATAGACTGTCGACATTTGATTGACAACACGCATCACGCCCATATGATGTCCACAAAGTTCTGACCTCTAAAACAGCGATCACTAAATTATATTCCATTGAACGGGGTGACTCGGCTCGATTTTAGAGGTTTAGCTTTAATAACTAAATGTATTTACGCGGAAACTGATGGTAATAGGCACCAGAGTAACACAATATAGTTATTATATTAGTAGCAATTCAGGCTCTTACAATATACGAGATTTTATATGAAAATTTTACCTCCAAACCTGCTGGAGTCGTGTCACCCATCAATTTGGGGTGAATATAGGATCTTATAACTTATACTTAAAGGGAACCCCAAGCGAGTTAACATGTTTGGCTATAAATAAAAGTCCTTTCGAAATAAATTACTATGGTTTTATTTCGTTAAAAAATATTTTTTCGTTTTAAAGATATGATCAACTCATTGAAAGTGAAAGTGGGTTTGATGATATCACAGAGCATATGGACATTTTCTAGAAATAGTATTTCCAGCAAGAATTGAATAATTTATTTTATAATTACATGATCAAGCCAATATTATTAGTTAATTTAGAAATAAATTGAGTCAATAGCTCCAAAATTTGTTTGATTTTATTCTGGGCTAAACATGTAAAAACACCTGGGGTTCCCTTTAACTGATGACAATAATATTCACTTTCTTTTTCTTATACTTAGCCTCCTGATAAGCTAGCGTATACTTGCCTAATCCCGGCTTATTTACCAAATTTTAATTTGTTTACACTTTAGTGTCTCAAGTTTTTCCCTCCAAAAATGTTCCGTGCGCTTCTTTTACGTTCGAATTCTCAGGCAGGCTTTCTTTCCCTATTTTGAACATCACGCGACAGACCAAACGATTTTATAAAGTACTGGGAAAGAAATAGATGGTTATCTTCTCTCCTATTTAATTTAAAAGAACATTATACATCCAATCTTTCCAAATTTACTTTAATTTATGTTCGGTGATCTTCATTTCTGTACAGAATTTCCCACCGAAACAGCCATTTGGCAAATTACACAGTAACTCCCCCTGTTCCGTAAATCATCTGTCTAGTGAGCTATTGATTTTTGCGGCTAAATTGATAAATATTATCTTGGCAAAAAGAGACTCTCAGTTTATCTTATTTTTAGTGAATTTAACACATACAAATACTGTAGATCCTATTCACCCCGGGAAGCCGTGTCACCCTGTCAAACGGTTTTTAAAAAATCAATCGTCCATAGAAATTATTTTTTTTGGCCTTCTGATATGCTGTTCTTTTACCCACAGTGTTAAATATTCCAAGGAATGCCGTTGTATATCTAACTTAATTTTGGAGTTATAGCTAAGCAATTTTTTATTATTTTGATGCATCACTGATCACGGCCACATACATCGACTAAGAAAAATATCTCGAATCTTTTTATTAAAATACCAGCTTTCACCAGACAAACCCATAAGTGGAATTTCTGAAAAATAAATGACGTCACGCTGGAATTCATCTAAGGGCTATTCCATTTAAAAACCATATACCCCCATGGACGACAAAATTTCAAAGTGGAAATTTATCTTCGATTTCCAAGAGGTTGAGATAAACTATGAGATATTGTTTTCCAGGGCAGTACTATTAATACAAGTATGTTTTGTGCCACATAATAATCAAATGTATGTCAAAAATCAAATTTCTAGAGCAAAACCTCAATGTTTCCAGATGTATTTGAACTTTTACCCATTTAAATCTTGGGGTAATGTTGTTAGACACCCATTAAGGGGCTGATTTTGAGCCATAGGGCACCCGTTGAAAGTTCTTGTTTGGGGGCCTGGGACCAATTTAGGCCCTGAAAACATAGTTTTAGGTCCTACCTTACCTTGTTTCCACTTTTCATCATCTAGACTTCGTCTTCATCGGTGATGCTGGCGACATCTGATCCATCCATTCCTGAAATCAAAATGTGTGGAGCAGTATTTTGTTCTAGCATGCTTTCAGCAATCATCCTGTGAGTATAACCTGGGAGGGTAGGTTGATCATTTATAGTGGCTAGAAATCTGTCAAGATGGGATTTGAAGATATTGACATTAACTTTTGTTAGGCAACGTATGGATTGTGGCAGAGCGTTAAAAAGACGGGGCCCAATGTGGCTAAGACTACCATACATTATTGTTTGGATCGACTAAGTGACATCGCTTCGAACATCAGGGAGTTTGCATACTCTGCCTCTACGAGCTGAAGTGTAACATTCAATTGTAGAACGTCCATTCAACGCAAAGTTTGGCACCAGACCTTCCAGAACTTTCCAGATGTATATAATTTGGTATCGCTCTCTACGACGTTGCAATGAGTAGATGTTGTAAAACTTGAGTGATTCCCAATAATCGTGAGTTGGGTTATGTCCTAAAATCAACATTTTTTTAATTGGACCATCAGCAAAGCCAGCGAGGGTCCTATAAGTTCACGTCCGTCAGTCCGTCAGTAACGCACTTTTCTCAAAAACCGTTCGACAAATTTTGTACAGTGTCTCAAAGTCATAATATCTCTAGACTTTTTTTTCGGTTTTTCAAAAAAAATTCTCGGTGGCCCGAAAATGACCCAAATTTGCCCAAAAATGGAAATTTTGGGACCGAAAATAAGATATTTCAAATTTTCTCAAAAATCGTACGTTAGATTTTTTTGAAATTTTACATGAAGTTAGAAGACTATAGAGGGCTTCTTTTGAGCCATATGGTCACCTGTCGAAAATTCTTGTTTTTCGGTACTGAGCCTAAATATGGTATTTTCAGGACCGTTTTTGCACCGAAAATAGTGTATTTCAAATTTTCTCAAAAACCCTACGTTAGAATTTTTTGAAATTTTACATGAAGTTAGAGGAATATAGAGGGCTTCATTTGAGCCATATGGTCACCTTTTGAAAATTCTCGTTTTTCGGTACTGAGCCCAAATATGGTATTTTCGGGACCGTTTTTGCACTGAAAATAATATATTTCAAATTTTCTCAAAAACCCTACGTTAGATTTTTTTGAAATTTTACATGAAGTTAGAAGACTATAGAGGGCTTCTATTGAGCCATATGGTCACTCCTCGAAAATTCTCGTTTTTCGGTACTGAGCCCAAATATGGTATTTTCAGGACCTTTTTTTGACCGAAAATAATATATTTCAAATTTTCTCAAAAACCGTACGTTAGATTTTTTTGAAATTTTACATGAAGTTAGAGGACTATAGAGGGATGCTTTTGAGCCATATGGTCACCTGTCAAAAATTCTCGTTTTTCGGTATTGGGACCAAATATGGTCTTTTTGGAACCTTTTTTTGACCGAAAATAAGATTTTTCAAATTTTCTCAAAAACCTTACGTTAGATTTTTTTGAAATTTGACATGAAGTTAGAGGATTATAGAGGTTATTAATTTGTCATCGAAATCACAACATATAAAGAAAATATTATTTTTTTATAATAATATTAAAATTTATTATTCACATATATATGCAAATAAATTATATTTCCAACCCAATTCTAAATCTATCAGACAAAATTTCTGACCAGTTAAAAATCATGAAAGGACATGTCCGACCAAATCCTGTACCTGTCTGACATTATGTACTTTTTGAAAATTATATCGAGGCCTGCATACTAGGGATGGTTTTATATCAGCCTGCACAAACAAGATGTTCGGGAAAGTTCTGGTTCTAAAGTTATAACCCTAAAAGGCTCTTGACCAAATAGGATGTCCGTTTATGATTATTTTTAGCATAGTAATGTAAAACCATTGGTTTCGGATTGAAAATAAAATTTTATCCAATTTTCTCGAAAACCTTGTTATCTAAATGTTTTGTAAAATTTTGCTTGGTGTTAGAGGCGCATGTTCTGACCCATATGGGCACCTGTCAAAAGTTCTCGTACAGGCATGGTAAAAGCTAAAGTTGAATAAGACTTGATAATTTCACATCACAATAATATATTTTTTTAGTTAAATGAAACAATGTTTTGCAGGCAATGTTCTACAGCTCTACAACTTCTTGATAAGTTTTGTCCATCATGTGGAACAAGTGTCGCTGGTTCCAGTAAAGATCAGCAAAGCAAAGCAATCCCCTCATTCCATGATTTTTATGCAAAAAAATCAAGCGAACGTACATCACGGTTTACCAAAAAAAAAAAGAATACAAAAGAAGGAAATGAACAGGAGGAAGTTACTATATTTGTATCTGTTTTACGAATTGCAACTGATGGTGAGTTACGACAGGCATCAGGCTCAAGGATTCCCTTAAACAAGGTTAATCCATCGTGGAGCCCACAGGACCTCAAACGTGCAGCATATAACAAATTAAAGAGATATAACAAAAATATTGGCAGCAAAAATTATGAGGACGTTAAATTAGTGTATAAGAGTGGCGAGAGAATTCATTACTTGCCTGGTACAACAATCCCATTTACGGTGGAGGCTTATAAAGAAGACCTTGGGGTGAAATATAGATCAATCGTTGTATACCTACAACCTTATGAGACAGAATCTTCTGGGGACGAATTACCCGAATTAAATATCGATACTACAGTAAAGTGAGTATTTCTTTAAAGTCAGAAACTTTCGCGAAAAACGTGATTTCACAAATTTTATGCAAACTGGCGAAAGCTTATTCTCACAAAAAAAGGTTTTGTAAGGGTATAATTTTGAGAGCTTAAAGGATCCCAAACTTCATTTACAAGAATCTCATAGTAAAGAGGCTAAGACAGGCCCTTGTCATGAGTAAATATGGGGAACATGATTTATCGCGCAACCAGGGTCATCTTCTCTAATAACACTCTGAGTTAGGGCACACTTTTGCGTGCGGGTGCGCTGTGAGCGCGCATTTATGACATGATGGCCTACTAAGAAATAATGAACGGTGCTTTTTATTTCATCGAAAAACCGGTTCTCAAGATTTCTGTATTATTTTAAATTAAAATTCTGAAAAATATGCAGAATGTGAGTAGCTTGGGGCCCCTTTTCAAATTTACATTAATGACGATATTTTGATTTCTAGATATCGTTTTCATTCAAAATTTTTCTGTAAATAAATATTTTTGTAACTTTTCACGTAATGTAAATTATATTTACGAATACACGTTTAAATAAATACATCTTTAAAGAGGAAATGACGTCAGATTATTTGACGTCACTTATAAAGTAGTCAATCAGGAATTTATAATTTTGTGGTTGGAAGCTTGGAAATCTATATTTTCGAAGAATAAAATAAATTTTACGGCTGGCTTTTATAAGTTGGCTATTTTTTAGTATGGCACTGGCCATGGCCGGTATTCTGCTAATATAATGTCAAAGTTTTACGTGGAATTGGTAATTACACCAGCTTCATATACTTAACTAAGATGGAGCATCATTTCGCCTCTATACGTAAGTAAATCTTATTTCACTTTATGAGGCTACATTATATTTCGTTCAAAGTTGATTCTTACAGAAAATCCTCATGCTGGACAGACCGGGGGTAAAAATCCAAAATTCTCAGAACCTGAACAAAATAATTTGAGTGGATTACTTTTGAGAGGTCAATAATTTGCGAAATGTTTGGATTTACGAGCATACAAGATATTACGATATTGGACCTGTCAAATAAAATTTAGATAAAAAACATTTTTTAACAATAGATTTTATATACATTTAAAGACCGGTTTCGATTTTAAAATCATGATTTTCAACTTAAAATCGTCGGTTTTCTTTTAACTCTAAAATCATAGACGTTTCGATTGTGACTTTGAAATCAATTTAAAATTATAGTGGAAACCGGGCATTATGAATTATATTATCGTGCCCAACATCGAAACGGTATGTTATTGTAGGTATGGTGTATTAACTGTCACCAATGAACAAGCCAGGTTTTTAATTTTGTAGGAGCATAAAACAACGGCGATTCTAATAGAAGAAAGTGATAGTAAGTAAGTAAGTTTTTATTCGCCACAACATATATACAAGTTAGAATTAATAAACTAAAACAAATAATAAAT